>VZRW01000013.1:16787-31598 GCA_013398125.1 Aegotheles bennettii
TGTCAACTGCATCACACAGCTTGGTGTCATCAGCAAACTTGCTGAGGGTGCACCCGATCCCACTGTCCATGTCACCTACAAATATGTTAAACAGCTCCAGTCCTAACACCAACCCGTGAGGAATGACACGTGTCACTGATCTCCACTTAGACATCGAACTGTTGACAACAACTCTTTGAGTGCAACCATCCAGCCAATTCCTTACCCACTGAGCGGTCCATCCATCATGTCCTTCTCTCCCCAATTTAGAGACAATGATGTCATGCAGAACAGTATCAAATGCTTTGCATAAGTCCAGGCAGATGACATCACTTACTCTCCCCTTATCCACCAGTGCTCTAACCCAATCACAGAAAGCCACCAAATTTGTCAGGTACGATTTGCCCTTAGTGAAGCCATGTTGGTTGTCACCAATCACCTCCTTATGTTCCATGTGCCTTAGCAGAGTTTCCAGGATGATCTGCTCCATGATCTTGCCAGGCACAGAGGTGAGACTGACTGATCTGTAGTTCCCCAGTTCTTTTTATTTTCCATTTTCAAAAATGAGTGTTACGTTTCCCTTTTTCCAGTCAGTGATAACTTCACCATACTGCCACAATTTCTCAACTATGGTGAATAGTGGCTTAGCAACTTCATCTGCCAGTTCCCTCAGGACCTGTGGATGTAGCTCATCAGATCCCATGGACTTAGGATGGTTCCTTAGATGGTCTCAAACTTGATCTCCTACCATGGGCAGTTTTTCATTCTCTCAGTCCCTGCTTTTGTCTTATGGGACTTGGGCGGTGTGACTCGAGCACTTGCTAGAGAAGACTGAGGAAAAAGTAGTCATTGAGTATATCAGCCTTCTCCATATCCAGGGTAACCAGATCTCCCATTTCCTTCTGGAGAGAACCCACATTTTCCCCAGTCTTCCTCTTATCATTGACATACTTATAGAAGCTTTTCTTGTTGCCTTTGATGTCCTTGGCCCGATTTAATTCTAGCTTTAGCCTTCCTAACCTGATCCCGGGCTGCTCAGACAATTTCTCTGTGTTCCTCTAGGGCTACCTGTCCTTGCTTCCACACTCTGCAGGCTTCCCTTTTACGTCTGAGGTTGTCCAGGAGCTCCTTGTTCATCCATGCAAGCCTCCTGGTTTGGTTTGCCTGACTTCCTCTTTGTTAGGGTGCAGTGCTCCTGAGCTTCAAGCAGGTGATCCTTGAATGTTAACCAGCTTTTTTGGGCTTCTTTTCCCTCCAGGGCTTTTTCCCATGTTACTCTAACAAGCAGGTCCCTGAAGAGGCCAAAGTCTGCTCACCTGAAGTTCAAAGTAGTGAGCTTGCTGTGTGCCCTCCTCACTGCCCTAAGGANAAGGTCCAACATAGCACCTCTCCTCATTGGCTCCTCTGTTACTTGGAGAAGGAAGTTATCATAAATGCATTCCAGGAACCTCCTGGATTGTCTGTGCCTTGCTGTATTGACCCTCCAACAGATATCAACGTGTTTGAAGTCTGTCCTTAACGACCAGGGCTTGTGAACGTGAGGCTGCACCTACCTGTCTATAAAGGACCTCATCTCCTAGGTCTTCCTGTTGGGTGGTCTGTAGCATACCCCCACTATAATGTCCTGCCCTCCCTTTAATCCTGACTCTTACGCTCTCAGTTGGCTCCTCATCCATCCCCAGGTGGAGCTCCACGCACTCCAGCCGGTTGTTGATGTAGATAGAGGGCAATTGTACATCTTGTCTCCCCTTCCTGTCCTTCCTAAAGAGCCTGTAGCTTTCCATTCCAACACTCCAGTCATAGGAGTCATCCCACCATGTCTCCACGATGCCAACAAGATCACAGCCCTGCAGGCACGTGCACATCTCTAACTCCTGTTTATTCCCCATGCTGTGTGCATTTGTATAGAGACATTTAAGTTGGGCCCCTGATGAAGTTGACTCAATGGCTGGAGTGGCTGTAATTCCGTTGAGGAATTTTACTGGTGCTTCCCTGTTGGCTCCCTCAGGAGCCCCTGGCTCATCTCCATAAGACTCTGAGTGTGCTGCAGTGTGTCCAACGCATCTCTGAGCAACAGGCTGAGGGCCCTCACTAGCATCCTTGTCCCTCTAACTTTGCTGTGTCATCCCACAGCTTGTCACAAGGAAGCCTGGTGTTATCCCCCTCCCCCACCAAGTTTAGTTTAAAGCTCTGTCAATGAGCCCTGCAAACTCCGAAGCCTTTGAGAAAGGTGAATCCAATTTGACAGCAGCAAGCTTGATGCTGTGTAGGCCATGTCATTATCGAAAAGCTATTTGTAATATACTTCATGGTGATGTTCAGAACAATGCCTTGAGTTTGATCACGGTTAGTCACAGACATATCTTCATTGAACTCTGTATATACTCAGATAACTTCCAATCTGCATGGTTGTGGAGTGTCAGCAGAAGGGATGCAGTGTGACAGTAAAGCAGGATGCCAGATCAGGACCTCTGATTTCTGTGCCGTGAAACAGAAGGCAAGAATTGCTTAACCTCAGCCTTCCCTTTTCAGAGTTCCCTTTCTTCCTGTTCAGAGTCACAGCTTCAATTTTTATTTAATGTTATAACATTGCAAATGAAAAATTGGAGGCAGTAAGGACTTCCAGTAATTAAAGCTGCTTTGGTTGCCTGCCTCCAGCAGGCATCTATTGCATCTAAAGGAATAAAACAAGTAAACCTTATCCTCATTTCTTAGGCCAGAGCCAGGAAGCTTACCTGAAGCAAACCATGCAGTGTGAAGTCACTGTATGCCTATATTCTGTATTTGAAAAAAAACAATAGCCATGAGGCACAGTATGAGTATCTCCATTTAACACGTGTCATACAGTGTGATAGCTAAGAAACTACTCAAGCTCAATTAAAAGCTTCCCATAATCTTAAAAGTTTAATCAGTCTCATTTTAAAAGGGATCTCCAGTTCTAATCTGCAATATCATAAGATCACCCAGGCTCAAGACACAAACGTACATGCCTCATGAGTGGGCTAGCTGTTACTGAAACACAGCTACAGATTAAATCTTTATGAAATAGAGCCTACATCTGTAAGAATACATGATGGACTTTAGCCAGCAAGTACAAAACACATTTAATCCTTTCCTGTACTTTTTCCGTATAACTAAAACCAGACTTCAGGAGGCTTCAGTACCTAACTGCATAGCTGGGGTAAGGAGAAATCCATAAAACACTCCCACAGAAACAGCAAAATAAAATGACCCAATCTATGCCAAAACTATTAGTGAATTCTCTACTCCAAACAAATTTGACAAGATCAACCAAATAAAATAGTCATAGCTATAAAAAAACTTTCTTCCAGGGCTTTCACAGAGAAAATGTTTATGGAAATTAACCAAGATGTCTCACCTACAGAAAACAGTAGAGTTTATAAAGCCATAAACAGCCACAACAGAATCTATTACAATGTCCAATGCATTAATATTTCAATCTGGAAGTCAAGCTCAGACAGCAAACTATTTCTTAAGTCATGCGTGATATCAGCATACACGACTAACTTGGGAGGAAAGACCCCACATCAGGTTTATGCTGCCACTGGATGAGAACTGCTAATCTGAAATGTTCAGGACGAGGAGCACCTCCATTAGGTGTGACAATTATTTTGGATGTATTGACACAATATAGTATTATAATATGCTGTGACCTTGACACAGAAAGAAGCTCTAGAGAGCTGTATGAAACACACTGCTCCAAATAAAACACTTAAAATTGTTCCAGGTCTGCAGTAGTTGCCACTCTCTCCCTTTTAAATGTCTAAATGATACATCCATTGATTTCTTGGTTTTAATAGTTTTGAAATGTAGGGGTTTGATGCAAAGAAAAATGTAGACAATCTCAAAGCTTTTGGAAGTTTTTTGTTTATTTGTCTTGCAAACAACCAAACTTCCTTTGGGCAGCTCAACATATTTTCCTTCTTTAATTTGTTGCTAAAATCATTGGCACACCAGCAACAAAATTAGTGTTGGATCTTTCTGAACAACCGTAAATGATTCTCCACTAATCATCATCATCTAGTCAACCAGTAACCAGTAGTTAAAGTGAATTGCCATCAAACACTGTTTCTTATCTTAAGCAAGATTCTTATCAGAGGTCATCAGTCAGTTACACCCTCGCATGTGCCCACCGACATGATCTCCTTGAAGCACTGGAACAGTATTTAAATGATCTGCTATAGTAAGACCACAAAGCAGTTCACTCTGAAAGCAAATCAAACACTTTTTTTTTGCAGCAGGAGCACTCAGTTTGTATTTACATTAGTGTTTTAGCTTAGATCATGAACATGCTTTTGATGCACCTTTGCCAATCCCCGCATATCATGCTTCAATTTCAGAGTAATCTTAGAGTGCAGACATTAGACTTCTTTAGGGTGAAGCTGAACTGGAAGACCAGCTGATGCACTCTCACTGCTAAAGGACACAGAGGACGATGGACCAGTTGAGCCAGTCTGAAGCAGACCATGAAAGACATCTAATGCACATCATTGTTCCTCAGCACCAACTGTTCTGCTCCACCACACAGCTACTCCTACTAGGATGGGCCATATCCATAGACCCAGCCTCGGCCAGAACCAAAATGACCAATTACCACAAATGAAGAGATGTTGGGAGCTCTGTAAAAAGTTACCTTTTTTCAAGAAACCTAACTCAGGAGACCAGAGTATGGGAGCATGCCTGGAAAGGCCACAAAGCTTTTACAGAAGACACAAAAAACATTAGCTTTGCCAGGATTTTGCTGTGAAGTTGCATTTGCTGAGGCCCTGTACCTGTAAGAATACACGCAATACCGTCGGTTCTATAAGCAATAAGAATTAACACAGTTTGATTCTTCAGTAAATTTAGCACTTTTAATTTGAAGAAGCTGAGAAGCAGCACATTCATCTCATCACGTACATAATTGTATAGTTAATTTCTTCTTAGGTAAGAAATTAATTGTACAGTTATGCTCATTTACCTCTGTGTATCACTTGTGCCTTTCCAGCCTTGTTTCTAGTGCAAGTCATGTGCCTGAGCTGACAGACCCCAGCAAAAATAAACTCGCACTAGCCTTCACCTATGCCCCAAATTCCGCTTGGTAACATACCACAAATAATTAGTCTTAGAATATATATAGCACTAATCATTCCAGTAATGAGATCTGACTAAAAAGGTGATCTAAAAATCGACTGTGTGTTTATGATGGTAGTGCAAAGGACTTCAACATACATGCACCTGAATATATGTATCATAAGATCTTATAAAGGTTTATTTTAAAGATGTTTCTGACAGAACACATGTATGTCCCCAACTCTGGCAGCCTAACTGTAATGAGACCCTATGTCCTGTAGTGTTTCTTGTGGATATTTTCTTAGTAAGAGGGATGTAGAAGAAATCTCACGTTACGATAAGCTAACTTGTCTGTTCTCTTTGGTTTTAGTTTTGGTCAAGATACTGAAACATTTGGCATTAATGGTCAAAAAAGGTTTTAAATCTGATTTGTAGTATTTTACTTTTTTTTATTTTCTTCCTTGCTTTGTCCCAAGGCACTTCCCCTGATTTTTACTAAGGTATGAAGGGGTGGCAAGGAGCACAATAGAGGTGAAATGAGAGGAAAAAGTGGCAAGTCAAGTCAAATAGAGTATCATACAATGGTATCCCAAAGTCAAGTACCAACTGACATACGCTGGTCATCAAAAGTACAAACATCTTTTCTGCTTAGCTGACAGAAAAGCATTTTCTGCTAAATCTCCACCAGATTTTTTGAGACAGCTGATAGATACATATCCCAAATCCAAGTCTGAGTGAAATATAAGTGACATACAGCACTTCAAAGGACCCTGTAACACAAAAACCTGCATGGATTTGACCTGCAGAAGGCTCCATCTCAGCCCCAGTCAGCCCTCAAATGAAAGTGGTATTGTGGGAGCAGCTGAAGAATGTGCTTTCTAAGCGTAAAGTGAAACAGGGTAAAAACTGAAAAAAATTAGAGGGGATGATAAGTTGTTACCATACTGTGAACACAGAGTTTTTGAAAACAACACTTCTTTATTAAAATTCCCGTATATGGCACTTTTCTCCCACCACCTACCATTTAATTTATCTCTACACACAAGAACAACTGCCAACTCTTTTCCCCCACACAGCAATGCTCTATACATAGTTGTATGTTGTCCTGGCTTTTTATATCTTAGGATCTCAGTCAAGTAAACTGTAAAAAACCAAGCAACAAGAATACCCATCATCCTCAGTGTGAGCCTAGTATAGTGAACAAAAAGAGCTTGTTTATACTAGCAACAAACTAGTGGCAGGGGGCAGACTAGAATGTTACATCTCACATTAAGAATAACAAATTTAGGTATTTAAGTTACAAGTAATAAATCTTTGCTTGATCATTCTTCTCTAAAACTAACATAGAGAGAGTTGCATTTCTATTGAGAAGAACATTTTCTTATTATTTATTAATGCCATCAAGCTACCACAAGGCAAGGGTAACATTTTCCTACTGCTAACTTTGTAACATTTACCAAAACATTACAGGTGTTATTTTTCATTACTATACTTACATACATATAGTTTTGTCTTATTTTATATTTTAGAAATATACTGCATGTATTTTTATGTATCACATATATATATCATATATTGCATTTCAAGGCATTTTTCTGACATTTCATAAGTATCTGTGTTTCAAAAAATCTAGGCCACAGTAAACTAAATTAAAAAAAAAAAAAAAAAGCAAGCAAGCAAGCATCTATCTAGTCTGATCTCGTGCAACGTGTTTCCAACCAGATCAAAATCAATAATGAAGTGATCCACATACAAAATGGCAAGTGATGCACCTTCATTTTTTAACATCGCTCTTTTTGTCTTTTATTATAGCCATCTGTAAAAGAGGAACTTTGGTTCACATTTGTCATCATTTCTCCTTATTCTGCAAGACTACGTCTATTATTTTTCATTACACACTATTTTGGCTTCTCTGTTATTTCAATACAAAATTTGTAAGCTTGTCACAAAGACGCACATGCAGAAAGTCTAAGAAGTGACATTTATTGAGGCATAATCCCTTTCTGAATAAAATTATGAGGAAGATCTTTTGTATTTTAACTTCACAACAACCCTGATACATAATTGGGGAAAGTCAAAATAGGTTTATCTCTCTTGGCAAGACTATAACTAAAGAACATTTAATTCCTCTTTGAAGCCTGTTCAAAAGTAAATTTACTTGATAACTCCTTATTGGTAAACTTCCTCTGATGAACAGAGAAGTCAATGATCCAGCTGGACACTATGAAGAATTGCTTTGTAAGAAGCAATTCACTTTCTATGATAGCTCTTTGCAAGCTTGACTTTTAAATACAGAAGGGTAATTTGAATGTCATGAAGTATAACTTTTAACGACATCATCTAATCCTTTGCCACACTAAGAGATCTAGAAGTAATATATCCTTCCATACTAAAACAATCCAAATCCCAAACTCTCCTAAAACAAAATAAACCTCAGTAGAGCCACCACAACTGCTGCCCTGATAGACAGGACAAATGCAAACAAGGAATATGCTCCTGGTTACCCTCTGTACCTGCATCGTGCATTTGTTTTCATGATTAGGAGCTAGTCTGCTCATGTATCCAATTCTGTATGGATGCACTATCAAGGCAGTGATAGTTAAGTATGTGATTTGCTAATTTTTTTTTTTTAAAGATAAACTATGGGATTTATATGGAGGCTCACAGCTATTGTGTTTGACTTTCTTTCACAAATAATCCTTACACAGTAACTCTTTTTCTAGAGAACTTCTATTACCATCCATTCCAGTGTTAATTTTGGGCTAACTCAGTGTAAAAAGCAAGCTCTTTTAATCTGGTAATTTACTCTCTGGGATCTTCACCACCAGTCAAGGTAGGTGTTTCACAACTTCTTCCTGAGGACAAAGTGATCTATTAAATTTTTCAATTATATAACTCTCTGTTGAAAAAGAGCTGTTTGCTAGCTTTGTATCGAAGAACTCAGCTGAAACTTCAAAAGCAGTGCAGGCCAAAGATAAGGTGAAGATAGAAATCTAAGAACACAGAACATGGAACATAACGAGTTGGAAGGGACCCTCCAGGATCAGAGTCCAACTCCTGTACCTTTGCAGGACACCCCAGGAGTCACACCATGTGCCCGAGAGCATCATCAAAATGCTTCTAGAACTCAGTCAAGCTTGGTGCTGTGACCACTGCCTTGGGGAGCCTGTTCCAGTGCTCTATCACCCTCTGGGTAAAAAACCTTTTCCTCATATCTGACCTAAACCTCCCCTGATTCAGCTTCCTGCTGTTACCCCGAGTCCTGTCATTGGTCACAGGAGTGAAGTGATCGGTACTTGTCCCTTCTCTTCCCCTTGTGAGGAAGCCATAGACTGCAATGAGGTCACCCTTCAGCCTCCTCTTCTCTAGGCTGAATAATCCAGGTGACCTCAGCAGCTCCTCATAAGTCATCCTTTCTAGGCCCTTCACCACCCTCATGGCCCTCCTCTGGACTTGCTCCAATAGCTTGATGTCTTTTTTATAATGCGGTGCCCAACACTGCACCCAGTACTCGAGGTGAGGCTGCACCAGTGCAGAGGAGAGGGGGACAATCGCCTCCCTTGACCGGCTGGCAATGCTGTGCTTGATGCACCCCAGGACACGGTTGGCCCTCCTGGCTGTCAGGGCACACTGCTGGCTCATATTCAGCTTACCATCAACCAGGATGCNGCTGCTCTCCAGCCACTTATTCCCCAGTCTGTACGTAACCACCAGGGTTGTCCTGTCCCAGGTGCAGAATCTGCCACTTGCCCTTGTTGAACTTCATGTGGTTGGTGATTGCCCATCTCCCTACCTTGTTGAGGTCTCTCTGTAGGCCTATCTGCTCTCGAGGGATTTAATAAGGAAAGGATTTAATCGAAGACAAGATAAGTCTGTCATTTCAAGATCAAGAATTTTGATAGTTACATGAGAAACTGAAAGCGAGAAAACACCCTTTTATTTTACTCCTTTGATCTCTCCTACTTTTTGTATCTGCTCTGAAAAGTGCACCAGTAGCAAAAGAGTCCCTGTGCTGTAACACCCAGCTGACCCTCCTCATGCTAACACACAGAAAGAGCTAGGTAGTTGCTCAGAAGAGGAAGCAGCAGATCACTCTGGAGAAGTGGCTTTCTGTCCTCCCAGAGACATATTTTTCTGCTTCCAAAAATAGTCCAATCTGTACAGGATGGCTGGCTGTCTCTCAAGACAAGCTGTCGTCTGAGTAATGTGTCTGGGTTCCCAATATTGACCCATCAAAATTACCTAAAAAGGTCTTAAAGAGCAACTTTCATAAAACCTTACATAAAGGGGCTGCAGGGTGCATTGTGTGTTTTAGATTAATTTTTAGATTAATTAGATTAATTTCTCCACGCTTTCATCCCTAGCTAGGAACCTGAAGATTCATGTTAAGAACAATAAAAAGCATGTACACTTATAAAGCTGTAATGCTAATACACTCCTATTTCTAGCAATTGGATCATTATGTAGCAAACTACTACTGTCAAGCCAATGGCTAGATGTACAGCATCATCATAAAGTTGGTACAGTAATTTTCAAAAAAGAAACGGCTACACACTGCTTAAACATTCCCCTGAATATTTTGGTACTCTCTTTTTTTCCAGATTTTTAAACCCATGAGCTTACACTGCCAATTCCAGCATTTATACAATCTGCAAGTACTACACAAAAGTTGATGAAATTTAATGAGACACCATCCACAGTAATGTTAAAAGTCCAGTCAGGCACGAGCATACGTTTAAAGTTTTAACATTCAATTAATTTTTGCACCATAAAGCAACACTGCCTATAATGAACTGCAGGAGTCCACATGCTCTCTAAAGAAGCTAGGATGAAGTGCTAGACCTTCTACTTTCAAATGCCTTATGTCAAGAGATCCACCACACAGAGGAAACACAGAGAAGCACAACCAAGATAATATTCAAGATAAATGAAAGTACTAGACATTCCCTCCAAACCACCACATTTCAGTGACAGAAGCAGTAACATGTGGTATGTAAGTCCAGCATAATGATGTTCTGACCAGCACTGTGATCTTCACTGACTGCAAAACACCATAGTTGCTACCACCAACAACACATTTTTCTCAGTCCCTTACTTTGGCAATTTCCAGCAGATTGCTTAAAGAGTCTTGACTGCTTATGGATCTTACAAACTACAGCTTCATGAGAACAAAAGCAGAAGGAAACCAGCACAGGGTT
The DNA here is from genome assembly GCA_013398125.1 of Aegotheles bennettii. Classification (NCBI taxonomy): domain Eukaryota; kingdom Metazoa; phylum Chordata; class Aves; order Caprimulgiformes; family Aegothelidae; genus Aegotheles; species Aegotheles bennettii. The sequence goes on from VZRW01000013.1 coordinate 27,038, forward strand.
TCAGGCCAGCTCTTTAGTGACAGAGATAAGTAGTATGCCCCCATCACACTCAGCTTTCATCAAGTTTTCAAAAAAAACCAGGATGCTGCCTAACTTCTCTAGCTAAAGGAGAACCAGGAAACTGAGACAAAGGATTGAAAAGAGGTAAATTTTTAAATAATGTAAGCTGTTATAATTAGCATCTAGTAAATTGATTATAAAATGTACACTAGATTTAGCATTTAGGCAGAATCGCTTGGCATTTACTGGCTGACTCAAGTGGCAGAAAAAGAATGAGCAAATCTGATCACCTTCTCAACTCCCAAGCAAAGGAACTAGCAGTTGTGTTAATGTTTAGAAAAAGACATACATACAGGGAAATAAAAGAATCTTAAGTGGCAGAGAAGCTGATCTTATCCAATCTTGCAGCCTGATTTTAAATATAACTTTACATTGAATTAATCTATTTCGTAAATTAATACTTCAAACTGGATTGCATAGTTATTTCAAACAGCTCCTTTGCTTTTAGCAAATTCAGCACCTTCTTGAATCTTTTGAAGTGTGTGCTTTTTGATCTGTTTACATAATATTCCATTATATTATGATGGTGTTAGTCATCACAGGATGGCACTGGCAATTGTAGCCTGTGTTTTCTAAATAAACAGGAAAATTTTCCAGATGAGGTCAAATGATTCTGAAAGACAATAGGTCTTTTAAGAAATGTGTTTAGCTCACACATTAAAGGGAACTTGTTCCATTCCAGATGCTTAAACCGACTTGAAGTCACCTAGTAAACCAGAATCCATTACTTGGTATATGTACTGTCCTTTTCAAATACACAATACCACAATTTTAAGATGACATTTGCAACTTGTAATTTGGCTGTCACACTATACCACAAACTACATTCTATTTCCAGTATTTTCATTACTTTTGGTATGTTAAAATATACATATTAAACAAATGATGTGAAGATACACAATAAAAACTTTCTGAAAATTTCTAATAGCTTCCTGAAAAAACAAATCCCAAAATCCTGATAACAACACACTGCAAACTGCATCATGTTGAGCTCTCTTTTCTTTCACTCACTGAACTTTTCCAACAAGAACAAAGGAAATACTTAAAAGTTCATCTGGCATGAGAAGAGCTGTAGTTCTCCAGAGAAAGTGTATCAGGATTACAATATGTAGCCCCTCCTGCTCAGCCAAATGAATGTCACTTCCCTCCAGCTACAACACAAACAAAAGCTTTTGGTGTCCTTAAATATGCCGCGTACTGAAGTTCTTTTGTTAAAAAATTATATTTCATGCTCACACATCCTGTAGTAAGACTTTCTGGAGCTAGTTGGCTAATATAAACAGGTTTGCTAGGTCCTGTGTATGCAGGCATCTGCACATACTCACATCTATATGGAAGCATACATGATGCATAAGATATGTTACATATAAGCCTTCTGTATTCCTAAGTACACTCTGTATAATTTTCTAAATCAGAATGATATGCACACAAATTCCACTACAGAAAAGTACAAGAACAAAAAATAAACCAAAATACTACCTCCAAACAGGTAATAGCCACTGACAAACACAATCACAGCCAGCATGCAAAACCAATCTCTTAATAAGTCTAACATCTGGACCGGTTAGCTAAAGCATGTACTGCTCTGAATATAATAGCTCTAAACACATTGTCACATGTGCTCACAAACAGCAGTTTGGTACTGCATATTGTCATTCACTATCAACTATGACAACAAATCAGAGAACACGTATTTTCAGAAAACCTCCACACACAACTCATAGTAATACCCTTAGTGGGAGAAGATGGATCTTCAGGAGTTATGGCACCGATATTGTGCCACAGGCACAAACAAGGCCACAATATTTAATAATAATATCCTTAAGAGTCAAAAAACAGAGACACAGTGAAATCATCACCTCTTAAACACTTCTGTGAATGTCATCTTTGAAGCTTGACATTAGTTTGCCCAAATAGCAGCAAATTCTTGTTTGTTTATATACATATGCAATTAAATACCTCAATATTCACCTGGGTTTCTAGTGGTGTACTGTACTACATACTTCTCACCAGTTTTCTCAAAATGAACTTGCTCTGAATGAAGATGCTTTCTCTTTTTAATACAAATCCTTTTTTAAAGGAAACAATTCCAATACAGTTTTGTGGGGAAAAGGACAACTAACTACTGGCTGCTCACTGAATGCCACCAACTGTCTGCCAGACACTTCTACACCACTGACTCTCCACCAGGACAAACACACACGGATCAGCAGGGAACGCTCATTCAGCACTGTGAACAGAAACTTGGGGAGCTGTGGCTCTGCTCACAGTGCTCTGATTTTTGCAAGGAAACTGTGTATATGTAAGGGGAGTTCAAGCATATGAGTCACACAATCTGTAACACCTGCATTTGTTTAACATTGTTTCCAGAAAACATCTCACATTTGATTGAGTTGCCTTTATGTCATTAAATTTCTGAGCTACAAATGTACTTTAAAGACATCAAAACACATTTTTAAAAGTGATGTTAAACAAATTAAATGTTAAGTGATGTTTTGCTACCTATGTGCTTCTCAGTAGCTTCAAAGTTTTACACTGAGAGCTGCATACTACATCAAAATAATTTAGGACAAGAAGAGATGAATCAGCATGAAAGGTCTCACTCTGAATAGACAGAATCTGAGTTGTCTACCACAGAATTGGTAAAATACCAGTTTGCACATCATAGTTCCCCTACAGAGGGCATCTCAGAGCCTCTTTAACCTTTCACTTCAGATGTCTGGAAATAGCACATTAGAAATATTTTTTAAAATCAGAAGGTTGTGGTGGTCCTGCTGTCCCTCTGGCATTTGCTCCACATCCCTTTCTTCACTGCCTGCTGGAATGAACACACATGCAGGCACAGCCTTCCTTTCAGATGAATGGCATTTACAGCCCACTACATACTCATTTCTCAGGAGCCCTACCTCCCTCTGCTGCTTGCTCTTTATTACAGTAACTTTAACCTCTGTCCTAGTCTCCTAAAGGTATCAGTTGACTTCCAATTTGATAACTATCCAGGCAGGAATTTTACCCAAAAGCTGATGGTTTTTCTTACTGGAAAGAACAACTGATTTACAAGTTACCTCAGCAATGGATTCCAAAGGCCGCATAGCTAGAAAGTGATAGAGTATTATTAAGAAAGCCTGCCACTTCAAGCTTCTGGCTATTGCCTCACCTTTCTTTGTCCTAAATCATTTGTCGCAGCTATGCTAATGTCCCTCCTGAAAAAGAGGAATTGCTATAGCTGTTCAGAAGCTTAAAAAGTTTGTCTTCATGAAAACAGTGTATGCTTGGTTTATGTTTCAGCTCCTTTTATGCAAAGCCAAACATTACAGATTCAGAAGTGACCCTAGTTCTCTCTATAACATCATTCTAGACAATCTTAAACATAATTTCTTAAGTTTTAAAGTGTTAATTGCAACATATTATACTGAAAATGCAAACACATCTTAGGTACAGTTTATAAATTGAATATTCTTTAAAACTCAAGGGCAAACAAATTTCTCCACCAAAAACCGTTTTGTTTTTGTGGGAGTTTTGTTTTGCCACTGCAAAGCTAGAGAAGTCAGGAAGTGGAAAGACACATGCATTATCAAGACACTCAGCATTCCTCTTTGGGATCACTAAGGAATACATTGAGAATCCCACATCTTTGTGCACTTCCCAATTGTTTTCCTGCAGGCTTTATTTTCAGACCACTCTTCTGTGTTCTCAGATTGTATAGTTGCAGTTTATTTTTTTTTAACTTGCATAAAACACAACCTAAAACTTAGGTGTGGCTGTTTATCTGGGGAACAGTAACAGCATGAACCATACCACAGTTAGTGCATCTTTATACACTGGAAACATAAGTGCCTGCTATGTTTGGTCATAAAAAAATAAAAATATCAATGACACTCACTTCTGCAATGCCTGCAGAGCCAACATGGATAAAAGCCTAAGCTGAATTCTATTCCTTCTTGGGCACAACTAAATTATTTACTAAATTCCATTGAGCTGAAGCAAACTAGAAAACTTATGGAACCACCATGGGAAAAAGATTCAGCTTGACTCTCTGAACCCGGAGTGAATTTGTAGACCTGGCAACTCTAAGTTTTACTTATTTGCAAAAGTGGTTCCCTGTTTGAGTTGAACTCTTCATGTACACTTTATTAAAAAACAAACAACTACATGGTAAAACAGGTTTTGTAGTTGTATTTCAGAGCATGCTTCAAAAGGAAAGTTTTGTCTTTTTGGATAAAAAATACAAAGACATCAAAACAAAATAAAATCCTCTCATTCTCCTTACTGTTTTTCTTTCCTTTTCACTGGAGAATACCATGAGCTTACTAATTCTGGAACATTAAATTACTTAAGTTATTATATAATGTAAGGCACTGTAGAGTACCTCATCACTTTCCCTATTATATAAAGTATAGATAGATAGACCAGACTGATATAAGCTCTTCTGTTCACTGTAACTAAAAAGATACCAGTATTTACACTGGTGCCAAAAATACTGCAGAATGTCATTTTGGTG
>VZRW01000015.1:0-22404 GCA_013398125.1 Aegotheles bennettii
CACAAGCCCTGGTTCTCATGGGAAACCTCAACCACCCTGGTATTTGCTGGGAAGGCTACACAGCCAGGCACGCACAGCCCAGGAGGGTCCTGCAGAGCACTGATGACTTTTTGACACAGGTGGTCAAGGAGCCAACAAGGAGAGGTGTGCTGGCTGGACCTTGTGCTAACAAAGAAGGACTGGTTGAGGATGTGAAGGCTGGGGGCAGCCTTGGCTGCAGTGGCCATGAGATGGTAGAGTTCAAGATTGTGAGTGGAGGATGCAGAGCAACAAGTAGGATTGCAACCCTGTAGACAGTAGAGTTAACTTGGTCTCTTCAAGAAACAAGTTGGAGAAATCCCATGGGTTAGGGCTCTAGAAGGTAGGAGGTCAATATTCAAGCTGGTCAATAATCAGGCACCACTTCCTCCAAGCTCAAGATCAGTGCGTCCCTGCGAGTAAGAGATCAAGCAAAAGAGGCAACAGACCTGCATGGATGAGCAAGGAGCTGTTGGAAAAACTCAAATGGAAAAAGGAAGTTTACAGAACATGAAAAAAGGGACTGGCCAGCTGGGAGAAATACAGGAACATTGGTCAGAGTATGCAGGGATGCAGTGAGAAAAGTTAAGGCCCACTTGGAACGGAATCTGGCAAGGGATGTCAAGAACAACAAAAAGGGCTTCTTCAAGTACATCAGTAGCAAAAGGAAGACTAGAGACAATGTGGGTCCGCTGCTGAATAAGGTGGGTGCCCTTGTGATGAAGGATACAGAGAAGGCAGAGTTACTGAATGCCACCTTTCCTTCAGTCTTTACTACTAAGGCTGGCCCTCAGGAGACCCTGACCCTGGAGCCAAGAGAGGAGGTATGGAGAAAGGAAGACTTTCCTTTGGTCGAGAAGGATTGGGGGAGAGATCAGTTAGGCAAACTGGACATCCACAAATCCATAGGCCCTGATGGGGTGCACCCATGGGTGCTGAGGGAGCTGGCAGATGTCATTGCTAGACCACTCTCCATTATCTTTGAAAGGTCATGGAGAACAAGAGAAGTGCCTGATGACTGGAAGAAAGCCAATGTCACTCCACTCTTTAAAAAAGGCAAGAAGGAGAACCCAGGAAACTAAAGGCCAGTCAGCTTCACCTCCATCCCTGGTAAAGTGATGCAACAACTCATTCTGGATGTCTGGTTATCAAGGTTTGTACATAACACCTTTTGTTTCTTATAAATCACAGAATGGCAGGGTTCAAAGGGACCTTTGGATATCATCCAGTCCAACCCTCCTGCTAAAGCAGGTTCACCCAGAGCAGGTGGCACAGAATCACGTCCAGGTGGGTTTTGAATATCTCCAGAGAAGGAGATTCCCCAGCCTCTCCAGGCAGCCTGTTCCAGTGCTCTGTCACCCTCAAGATAAAGAAGTTTTTCCTCACATTTAGATGGAACTTTGTGTGTTCCAGTTTGTGTCCTTTGCCCCTTGTCCTGTCACTGAGCACCACTGAGCAGAGTCTGGCCCCATCCTCTTGACACCACCGTTTAGATATTTATAAGCACTGATAAGATCCCTCTCAGCCTTCTCCAGGCTAAACAGCCCCAGGTCTCTCAGCCTTTCCTCACAGGAGAGATGCTCCAGTCCCCTCATCATCTTTGTAGCCCTTTGCTGTACTCCCTCCAGCAGTTCCTTGTCTTTCTTGAACTGGGGAGCACAGAACTGAACACGATACTCCAGATGTGGCCTCACCAGGGCAGAGTAGAGGGGGAGAAGAACTTCCCTCGACCTGCTGGCCACTCACTTCTTAATGCAGATACGCCTGCATGGCATTTCCATTTGGTATCAAGTCTATGTGTTAAAAGAACTAGCAGGCACATATGTGACGAAAAAGCTGGACATGTACAGATGGGAACTGGAGAAGAAACTCTCAGAAAATATTTAGATACAAATTAATAAATTATCAGAAATAAACAGAACAAAGAGCAAACATGACAACTGTGTTACTGTGTTCAAGCATACCAGTGACCTACAGATGGAAGACATATGGCTCCATTTCTCTTCTTCCAAAAGGATGTGGCAGGAACAAAAATAGCCCAGAGAAAGATGTCAGTGATGGGAATGACTGGCCTATGAGAGCGCTTCCATAGGAAAGCGGGTAACGGACTGGGAACCCTCCACCTAATACAGGAGATGACTTCAAGGAAAAGAATATGTATTTCAGTAAAATTGGGAACAGTCTGAGGAATGTGGACCTGGAATGACTGCACTCACTCTTCCCTAAGGTCAGGGCTAAGGGGCTCTTGGTGAGGGTAATGCACAACAGTTTTAAAACACAGTATCGCTGCCTTTGTCTGCCCAACTGAACTGCAGAACCCACTGCTACAGATCCCTGGAAAACTAATGCTACCAAGGAGCTCCAAAGGTACTGGACAGACTGCTGACCAGCAAAGAGAGGAGATGAGAGGGTGGTTGGGCACTGGAATGGGCTGCCCAGGGAGGTGGTGGAGTCACTGTCCCTGGGGGTGTTCAAAAAATGGGTTGATGAGGCACTTGAGGCCATGGTCTGATGGTCCAATGGTCAGGAATATGATGGGATAAAGGTTGGACTTGATGACCCTGGAGAGGTCCCTTCCAACCATAATGATTCTATGATTCTATGAAAGCTGACTGAGGTATTGCCCCAGGCAGGACACATGACAATGGAACAGAAAGCAAAACCTTTAGTCACTTTTCCTTGGAGGAGAGAACAAGAACCTCCAACTTAGAAATTTGTAATTACCGATGAGGCAATAGCAGGTCCCATGTGAGAAGTTTTAAATGCAGTCAAGTTTGCAGTGAAGCTGCATGCTGCAAAAGAACCATTTATCCTGACACATAAAAGGGATTTTAAGAAGCAGTGTCAACAATTAGTTCAGAGGAACCTTGCTGTGCTGACACAGAAGGCTTTAGAAGAGGTATTGCATGATGGTCCAAGCAGTGAAAAAAAATAATAAAATGAAAAAAAGGATTGAAGGTAAAGCATGTCAGATGACCCAAACCCATCAGTTCCAGAAGAAAGATCAAAGAAGACACAGTATGTTAGTCCTACTACTTTATTTAAGTCCTAGACTTTGTATGCCATCAGAAACTTGCTAGCTAGAGCTTGGAAGACAGCTTAGGACCAAAAAAAAAAAAACCAAACGCTGGTGATTTCCTTCCCTCCCTACAGTTTCACTCATAACTAACTAATGGGTTTTGATCCTTTCTGATAGGTTAATTTTAAGAGCTCCTCTTGGATCAGTTTTGGAACCAAACTCAATGTGTGTTTTCATTATTGATCTTGAAGTTAAAAGTAGGCTGGTGGTATCAGAAGATTGTACAGGAAGAACTGAGCTGCTCAGGTAGTAGAGAACTGGAAGAGGGGACAAAAGGGACAACCCTTACACACGACAATCACATGGTTGTGTGTATGTAGGTGCCAGTATCAAGAATGTCTTGTGTAAGCTGAGAAGAGGAGAAAATAATTGATGCAGCTGTGAAAGAAACAAGTGCAATCCACGGTTGTGTCAGGAGGAGTTTTGAGCAAAGATATTCTGATGCCCTCAGGTGAGGCACTGGCAGAACCTTGTACTGGATAACTGCAACACCAGTCACTCCCACTCCCAAAAGAGGAATTTATGAGCAAGGAGACAGAAGAAAGGAGCCTGGCTTTCTCAGACCAGTGAACGGCAAACAGCACACATTAGCAAACATCACCTTCACGAATGGAACCTCAGTGTCAGCTAATTACAACCCATTTTCCTTTTCACAGGGATGAATTAAAGCAGAAGTTAGAAGAGAGGCCACTCACTGTTAGAGAGGGAAATGGGAATAAAAGCCTTGCCTATCTGAAAAACAGTTTTAACCTTGTCTTTTACAACAGCCGAGACTGAGTCCAAGCCCCAGAGTCTCCTTCCACCCTGGTGGCCCCAAGCAACTGCTCCTGCTCTTGACTTCATTTCACTCTGCGAGCACTCTCCCCTTGTGCTTCAAAGTGTGTTACAATTGCCATTAGGTCCAGGTAAGTTCTACTCATAGCATTTAATGCTCTTAACTGAAACACACCAGCCCATCTGGACAGCATTCATTAGAAAGAAACAGAGCTGTAACACAGGCAAGCTGCTGGAGGGAGGCAGAGGAAGGGAAATAACCTGCAGGAGCAGGACAGGAGTGCACCCTGCAGGAGAGGGAAGCTCCTCTGGGGTAAAGACCCTTTGCCTTCTAAAGCTGTGGAACTGTCACTTGCTACCCACTTCAGCTCAGCCAGCCAGATTTGATACACTGTATTTCTAAAGATTCAGGTAGCAATGGCTTCTATTCAATTATTTATAGAATGTTAAGAAAAAAGTTCCTTGGAATTCTCATTTTACCAAAACGCTCAGAATAACCTCGCTGCCAAAAACCACACCAACTGCTACTGCTCTGACGACTTTCCTCACATACCTGAATGAATATTTGTCAGTATATTTTCAAACAGCCCACAGTCAAAGAGTGACATCACTGTCTCTTCATACTCTGGGGAAAGAGAGAACCTGATTTAGTATTACTGAGTAAAGGTTTACAGAACTCGCATACTAATGTGGAGCCCTACATTAGTAGCAGCACAAAACAGTAGTTACATATTTTATACCAATTGCTTGAGGTTTTAAGACGTCTTCCTTCTCTTATAGTCTATATTGAAAAAGAAGCATCGATTGGTCAATTCCACCTTTTTTTTTTTAGTTTCATACAGAAAATAGGAAAGGGAACCTGCCCGTAATTCCCTTCTCAGGTCTGCACCACATGAACAGTCCATTTAAAAATGAGTAATATAGTTAAGTCATATTTGATTCCATCACGTCAGGACTGTACGTGTAACAGCAGGGCTGGCCACACCAATTCCTCTTGACGGATCACGCGGGACAGTGCTATCACTGCTCGATGTTAAAAACCAGCCCAGAATTATGTCTCAGTCTCATAACTGAGGCTTGCCATGAAACAAAAGACCAAACACCTACACAGTTCAGGTGACTGTGAAGAGGTTTGCTTAATGGTGAAGACCTTTGAACCCCTAACGTGTCCTGGACTTCATCACTGTTTCCAGCAGCTGCTGCCACGTTACACGTGAGCTGCTCGTTAGGAAGATTTAGCCAGATGGGTCATTTCATTTTCCATGTTTGTGCTTCAGTTACTTTGCATAAATTAGCATTCTTTATCCAACAGCATTATTCATAACTTTGTAAAGCTGGGAGGAGAACAGGAGAGGAAGGTCTGGAATTTTAGCTGTGCTGTGGACAAAGCAACATTGGAGTGGGATCCTCTGACACAAGCTCATAATTAAACCGATGAAACCCCCAAATACACACTAGGAGTTGACTAATAAAGTTCTAACTAATCATCCAAAGACTTAAAATGTACATACTCAGGGATTTTTCCCTCAAAAGAGAGTGCTGATATTAACAGACAGCTGGTCCCTCTGTGAAGCTGTAAGAACAACACAGACTTATGATCCAAATAAGACCTGGCATTCAGATCAGCATTTCTGCTCTGAGAGCAGAGCTCCCCATGGGTTCCATACCTGTTTCTGAAGTGTTGTCATCCATCAGTTTTTCCTGCGCCAGGTGAAGTGTGTCTAGCATTTCTTCAAATATGTCATCGAGAAGCCCGGCTTGCTTGCATTTCCTGACAAAGTCTATCCGGACTGTTAAAACACAAAACCACACTTTCACACTGATCTGCAAAGTGGGCTTTACTTGCTTGCTTCACAAACTAAAACTCTGGTTGAAGTCCCCCTTTTTTTGCACAAATCCTTGTGCAAATCCCTGCTCCTCCAGCTACCCACTCAGTCCTTTTCAGCAGGAACGAAAAACGTGGTCAGGCAAACGTAAGCATTGCACTAGGTGTAAAATTACCTAAGCTCTAGATTTGGCTTCATTCATCAAAAGCAAGTATCTCCACCACTCTAAAGGCCCCATTCCTAAAGCCTCCTGATACCTCCTACTCTAGGCAAGCAAGTGATTTATCTTGCTTTTTTTTCTTCCAACCCTCAGGATCACACTGTGGAGTGAAGAGGCTAAAGTACAGAAAGCAGTGCAAGAAGTGAATCAGCATTGGATTTTATAAGAAGGCTACTTTTACTCCAATTGAACCAGGCATTAAAATTGTTTATTATAGCTCATTTTATACACCTACTTTGTCAGATTTGCATCGCTAGGGAAATAAATACCTATTTTTCATCTGAAAGCACCAGGTCAGTGATGGGTTTCAGTAACATCGATTGAAGGGGCTGCTCAAAAGGAAAGAGCATCAGACAGCTCACAGAAGTCCGCCAGTCTCCATTAAAAACAAAGTTATTTTTTGTGCTAGATGTTCGTGAGACAAGAAATGTTGTTTCACTTGCACTAGATGCCCTACAAGTATTCCAGGATTATTGGTGGTCAAAATTTCGGAAAATCATCAGGCAGCCACCTACTGTTACAACACCATGCCTGTGTACTAAGCATAGCCATGGGAAGGTGAATAATCACTGCTAATGCCTTACAAACTTCCAGGCGACAGCACCATCCCAACAAGCAATTGCAGCAGGATTTTTGGGGTAACATGAAAACCCCAGAACTGAAGGATGAGTCCACTGTTGTAATACTGTATTTATGCACTAAAATACTGTATTGTGTTAAGCTCCCTATGTACACCTAGAGTTCAAACAGCAAGAGAAACACACAGTGGTGGCAGTAACCAGCAACGTTTAGTGAGCCCCACTTCTAACCCAGTGAGCTGGAGCTTCTGTCTGAGGTGTGCCAGACTCCACCCCCCCGCTGCCAGGTTACTGCTCAACTCGCCCTCCTCACAGCATCTCCTCTCCTCACCTGTTCCAGAGCATGGCAGAACTGCATCCTGCTCCTTGAAAAGCGTCAGCACAAGGAGACCAAGGCAAAGGAGGACTGATTCCATTCTGAACTTAACTGTACTGACATGGTGGAAGGGGGTGAGGCAGAGGCACCTGGGTTTGCTGGAGACACACCGCTGAACACAGCAGCTGCCTTACAGAAATCCCAGGTGAATTCACTGGCTCACATCACGCAGCAAATCTTGGCCAAAGCACAGAGATTGGTTTGCTGCACAAGTATTAAAACCTGCACAGTCATTCTGCAAATCAGACTTCCACTCCCTTGCCAGAGCGTGGAGAGTCACCGATCTGAGAAGAAAAATACACGTTTGCAGCATCGCTGCTATCAACCATCTCCAAGCTCTGAACTTCAGCGTAACAGATCACAGTATCCCCTACTTGTTCTACAAAGTAAGCCGCACCTTTATGCCTGTTGTTTTTTCTTTTCAGTATTCGTAAACTGTTTTCTTCTGCTGTCTCTTCTGTGCTCTGTAAGAAAATGAAAACAAGGTATTTTTAAATCATACTGAAATTTACTGCTGTTTTCATTATCTTACCTCTTTACTAGCAGAGAGACAAAAAGCAGCCCATACTTCTGTGATTACAGGAAGCTTCTCTGCACAGCTAACGATAGTCCTGTCCAGATATTCAGTTTTTAAAAAGGGAAGCAAAAGCTGCTTCATAGCAAAAAATCCAAACACTGGGGGCACCACCGTCCTTCATTATTACTGCATTTGCAAATGTTAACAAATGCCTACTGCTAATTCCCAGTGCAAATGTGTAGTTCCCTAGACCAGATGGAATACTAGAAATGGTCTGAGAGGAAAGGGTGATTATTTTTCTTTTTCTTTGGACAGGACGTAGTCATTCTCCGCTGTTCCAGCTCATACCACAGTACTACAAATAATTCTTAAGCTCTGCCACAAAACCACCAGCGCAAAAATGCATTGCTGACACAATAAACAACAATTTATCCCACAGTGATAAATCCTGAAGCCCCTCAGCTTCTTATCTGCAGTGTTTGTACTGAGTTCCGAGATCGCTAGCACTGGAAAGCAGCAGGAACAGCACATTACCTGGGTCACAGGTCACACGAATCTCAGTTATAATACCATGAACATAAAGTGGACTTAGAGCTGAGAAATTCTTGGAGACAACCCACCGTTGTGAGAGTACTACAGAAAAGCCACAAAGATCACTCACGTCCCTTTAATCTCAAGACCTGGGAAAGGCAGAAGTTTTTCCCAAGGAAAGCAGAATGCTAATTCCTCTAAAAAGGTGAAAATTTAAACTGTATTTACAGGTTTTCTAACAATAGACTCTAAAACAACTCCCCCTGCAACCATAGGGGTGCTCAGCTTGATAGCTCCCAAGCCCTTGGGAAGGCCATTTTTGCCAGCAGAGCTGGGAACTGCCTGATCTGCAAAGAAAACGTGCCACGCTCACCACAAGCACAGGCTCGCAAGCAAGTGCTACTTTAAAAGGCCAAGTAACCCATCCAAAGGAGTTTTTCATTGAAACTGTGTCCCTAAGCCCTACACAAACCCAAGGGCTGTAGTACTCCAAAGGAGCCCCCAAAGGGAAGCTCTTCCTGGTCACATCAAGATCACAACCACCGTGTCAGTCTGGTTCGGGGGTTCCCATCACATTTGTACCACGTTACCCCAGGGCAGCACTGGCTCTGCCTGCAGCAGCTCCATATGCAAAGCGTTTTGTTTTGACAGAATGACAAGATCAAAACAGGGCAGTTGTAAAGAAAGAGTTACTGCTCCTGTGAGGAAGTCTTTCAGAATACACTGTCAAAATACTTCACTCTGTTCGCTGTAGCAGGTGTGGGTTCCTGTTGTAGAATGACTTAAAGTCAGAATTACCATTTGTTGTGTGATGGTGGAAGATTTCAATGTGTGTCTTCTCCTCTTTCTAGCTGCATCTAGGAATCAAGAAACAAACATGTCAGCCTTAGACCGAGGATTTCACATCGTTCAAATTCTCTTTTCCCAAAAAGCTACAAAAGTGAGGCAATTTGAGTAGCAAGAGTACATTTCAGTTTCCCAAATACCTACATTTCAGTGGAATTCACATTATTTTCATGTAAGAAAAATTACAAGCCTGCAGCACGAGGAAGAATTGCAAATCACTGAAGCATTAGGGCACCACTTTACGTTTTAACCTCAGTATAAAGCGAACTCCAGTTTTTAACATAAGATTTTTGATTGTGACAGAGTGAACTGATTCTCCCCAGCAGCAAGCACTACCTCTGCGTGGTAAAAACTTTACACAAATTTATGAAAGATGACTGGTTTTTATCAGTCAATCCTTGTTTATGTTAATACACCCTCAAAACTAAGACTATATAAAGAATTATTTTAGGTGTCCCAAAGACACATAAATGGCATTAGGTTTCTCATCGACTTAACGACGTCCCGGAAAGACTCCACAGCAATTTGACTTGCGAGTTTAATATTATTTATGCTACTAAGTGTTTCCAGTGATGTGGTAAAAGAGCTCTGCAAAATCATTTGTTTACACTCTGTCCTTTCTATAAGCATGCACCAGCCTCTCTTCAACATCATAACTGGACGGTGCTGGTAACAGCTCCACCATCACAAACAGAGAAGGGTAACTGGGGCAAGGAAGACATGGCAGGAGCAGAGAAGGCTGGAGAAGAGTTCAACCACCCACCAAAATCTGCAGGTTTTAAACATGGTGGGTGATACGCTCCCTTTTTGTTTAACTCTACATCCTTTGGGCAGCACTTAGTAAGGTTTTTTCCATTAGAAATCAGCCCACTAAGAGGAATGAGGAGTTGCTGTTGGTACAGGAAGGTGGTTGAAGCAAGTTTGGGTTTGGGTACTCTTCTTTGAGTACATCTGCATTTCGTGCAGACTGAATGGAAATCATAGTCTCTCACTTCATCCAAAATACAGCTAAGTGGCCAAAGTTGGAGCAGTCTAGGAGATGCTGGTGTAGGCACAAAGTGCTGCTTGCTGTCCAGCAGGACATCTTTGATCTGATTTTCTTAGCTCTACCTGATGTTTGGTTTAGGAATGCCTTATAAAACAAGAGCAACACAGTCTGAAGAGCAGCCCAACTCTTCCTGCTCCCCAACAGCGTTCTCCGCTCTTCTACATTTGTCAGCCTTTATTCTGGGTACATCCAACACTTCCAGTTAAGCTGAGGTTGGAGCCTCTTTCCAAGTGCAAAGCACCCTCCCATCCCTGCTGTACAGAGCTGCAAGGAGACCTCTGGCTCCTAAGGCACCCCGTCTCCTTCCAAGCACACAGTAGAGCTGTGTTGTGTGGACCAAAACCAAAGGTGTGTTCCTTGACCCCATTTTCTCCAAGTTACCAGAGACAAGAAGCGTGGAGGGGCAGCCCTTTTGTACCAGCTCCTGCTCCCACACAGCCCAGCACTGGCTCAGCCCACCCCAGAGGAACTGCTGAGCTACTTCACCCAAGTTGGATTCTAAAAGTCAAAACTCTACCACAGAGGCACAGTGCTTCCATCCCAGCCCGTCCCACTCCCTGTCCTGTGTGGACCTGTACTCACCCCTGCCTGCCCAGGCGGGCCAGGGCTGGGCCAAACAGAGTACCTGCTACTTCAGCCAGCTCACCAGCAGACACCCCTGGCTATTCTGAGCATGTGTGCATCTGGGAGCTGCTCAGAGGCAGGAGACATTTGGCTTGGGGAACCAAGTGTCATTTACCCGACTCTCACAGCTCCTCCCCACCTCCTGGGGTACAGCTATTCTCTCAGACAGAGGCAGGAGAAGCTCGTTCAGGAGACAGGGCAGATGCTGCTGGCAGAACCCATCTACCCCTCATAAACCGAGGGTCTCCAAATTTGGTGCCCCTGGAAGATCTCCTGTAGGAGAAAACTCTCTTCTCAGGGAGCAGGCCATACATTTTCTATGCAGCACTTAAAGACGCCAAGACTTTCAACCTGGTAAGATCAAGGAGGTCATTTCCAGGGCTGGGCCTAATGCCTTAATCTCACCTCATACTGGAAACAAAGCAATCCAGGCCCGGTCTAGTACTTGGGCAGGAGACCACCTGGGACTCTGGACAGACTCAAAAGAGCGACAACCATTAAAGCACAGAAATCCAATAATTTTTTAAAAGGGATGGACTATCAGGCCTCAAAACTATGGATAAGTAAAAAGCAAAACTACCACCAAGTGAAATAAGAAGCTGCATTTGGTCAGTGAACCACAGCAGTATCAGTTGTTAGACAGCCTGTGTGTCTAAGAAGCCCCAGACCCTATGACTAAGTGTAAGTGATAATCACCCAACCTGCCCCCTGAGCAGCACCAGGGTGGAGCCAGTCTTTGCCACGACTAGCCATGGTTTGCTAGACTTCAGTGGGAGCACACGACCCTTTGCATCAGTGCTCACAGTTCAAATGAGTTTAACTTCAAAGTGAAGGGCAGCCTAGAACCCACTCTTCTTTAAGCAGGATGGTATGCATTAGGTTAACAAAGCCACAGCTTTGGTTAATTCAGTGAGATCCCCAGTACCTCTGAACCAGCAAGGACCAAGACCACCAAACTAAGCTGCATTTCCATAGCAAAGGAAGCAATCCTTAAACAGGGGTTGTATAACCCTTTTGTTACACTGAAAGCTCTTTGGGATCCTTCGGAATGAAAGCTCCTATTAAAAAGCTACCGTAGTGAATACAGAAGATACATATGTGGACATTTAATGTAACTACAGATAAAAATCCCAAGACCAGCCCTCTCTCTGCTAACCAAGAGCAAGCTTGTGCATCACTCGTTAGCGTGGCTCTCGTATCTCACATGGATTTTACCAACTGTTTGGGCCTACCTGTCCACACGGAGTCAGAATAATTCCATGAAGGATCAGGTCCACAGTGGGTTAAGACAGTTTTGCAGGAAATTTGGGGAAGATCAAATAGAAACATTTCCTACTTCAAAAAACCTACTTGATGCATACGCATGGATCTCAACCAAACCACTCCTGCAAGACCAGAAATCCACCACTCAATTACAAAGGTGGAGTAACATTTATTTTGTTCAAACGAGTTATTGGTTGTAGGATGCAAACTTTTAAAACAAATGAAATCAATGAAGCCATTAAAGACACTCACCATAGTGATTGTTCCTATTGCCTGGGTCATGTTTTGGGCAGAACACTCTAAAATTTAAGTTCAATTTTAAGAAAAAAAGAAAAAGTATTAATAAATATGTAAACAGTTATGCTGACTGATTTTAATAGATATTTTCCCCTCTTTTCATTGAACGTAAACTGAAATATGCTTTAAAAAATTTCACAGATTTTTATTCAGCATTACCCACCTAGGAAAGCACCTGCTATAAAGTCACAGACGTGCACAAACTTGTATTTATACTTTCAGAGCCTCAGTGGACTCTGAACACTGAAGCTTTGAATTATCAGTTCCATTACTCCACTGTTTGGACTTGCTCACCATACAACTCCTGAGTCAGACACATTTCATCTGGTGTGGTGATCACCGTGGCAGATGTACTCTTATTGAACTCTTATTAATATGAGATTAATGCTGTCAAGATTAAATACCACGGTACTAATATCGCTTGACTGTAGCTACTGCAGTTCTGCCCCCTTGCCCTGTACCACTCAGGCCAGGTCCACAACCTCTTCAGACATACCTGCTTACCAGTCAGCTTCAATTTACAAGCCCTGCATGATGTGCTGGCACAGCCACATGGCACTGCACCGCCACACACAGCACCAGGCACTTGCTTGGAGATCTCTGTGCCCCTCCCCTTCCACTGCCCAGTGCTGATAAGGTGTTCCCCAAATCCTGGAGAAGTAGGGCACCCTGTTTGAGATCCAGTAGCTTAAAGCTGCTCAATCCATTTGCTCCCTAAAGACTTCAGTAATACGTGAGATGGGAATATTTTCTGTGGTTCTAGGAGAGCAATGTAAATTCCTCACAAAAGGCAAACTGTAATAAACACAGCTGAAAATACTCCTTATCTTCTGGACAAAATCATGTGTAGAGAAAGTGAATGATATTCTTTTCTTACAGAAGGATCTCAAATCACTTTTTCAGCAAAACTGCCTTGCCAAGAGTGTGGTTTAGCTGATCTCTTCATTACAAATATATTTGCCGAGACTAGTGCTCAAGTGTTTGGAAGCAATTTTTAAAGGGAACTAGGACATTTTCTAATTATTGTCATTCTTTTCCTTCAACAATATAGAAGCACTGACCTTAGAAATGCAGTCTGTTTCCTTGTCGAGACAGCTTTTTTGCATGAAATTAATTTTGATGCACAAAGAAATAGATTTACACATGCCTAACAATTCAATCAGGAAGCTAAGCACTACAGGCAGCTTGTTTACATCCCTGAATTTCTAATATTGCCCTTTGGAGGCTGTTTTCTTCCTTCCGTCCCTTTAATTCTATTCTTTCCCAGTTAAAAACAACCTTCCTAAGTACAAGAACATCTTATAAAGAACAGACAGTATCTTTTACTACTTTATTTGGAAGCACTTCCCTACCACCATTTTTGCAAGATGGCAGTACAAATGATGCTTCTTTTCCCACCTCTGCTCTTACTTGACACTTCCATACCTCTGTATGCCTTCTCGTTTCTGTTCTGCTGTATTTGTTTTGATAATCGCTGCTCATCATCACAACGATGGCAACTCAGAATTTAAAAACACCTGCTCTCCCTCTCTCGAAGGACTTCTCTCTTTTGATATGCTTTTCAGTGTGTTGTATTTCACCATGAAAAAGCACAGGGGGCTGTCAGTCCACATTGCTGTTTTTCAAGTCCTGTTCATCTTCTCTCCAACAATTTCAGGCTAGCTACAAATTTTGTGCTTTACTTATGCCACTGATATTGGTCTTTGGGTTCAAATCCCTGAAACCTGTCTTGCCATCCTTCTCTACTCCAGTCCTTTCTCATCTCTTCAATGCAGGTTGCTATATCCTGGTTTCCTATGTAAGACAAGCAACTAGTCTCACACAGTGACTTAACACAAGGCATTTGTAAGGGTCCCTCTTCCAAACCTCCAAGGTCACCAGTTCAGAAAACCACCAATGAAGCCATATATATGCAACCACTTCTTCACCAGTTTGTACCTAGACTGATATCAGCCTCTTTCATTTTTCAATGTCTTGAGAAGCTGTCTTCTTCAGCCTGAAGTATCCTTTCTAAAGCTATACGATGACAGTCATTTATTCTGTGATCATAGAAAGCTTCCATCTTCCCAGCTACACTCTTTCGCCAGCTCTGCAGACTCCCAAAGACTTTATAAGCATAAACTAAACAAACAGACAAACCATCTTTGCTATACAGCTGGACCTACTGCCTTGCAGAAAGATGTATTTATTTTGGACTGAGCGTGCTAGTGAAGCAGCCAGGGGTGCAAGTGTTTTGACATAAAAGGACTCATTTCGCGCTGCTACTAAGAGTCGCACTAGTCCACCTCTTCCTGAAACAAGTACTGATTGTCTGGTCTACCAGATTAATCTAACACGACCAAGCCTGTGATCTCTCTGGCCTTGCACAGAAATGGACATTGAGGGTTTTATGTACATCGAGGGTTTTATGCACCTCGGACTTTCCTGTAACTTCAGCATTCCAGAAGGTCCCTAAAGTTTCAATTTCTCAACTCTTTCATGTGCATCCTCTAAACACCTCATTGCATCAGCAATGTGAGCAGTCCAAGGGCAGCAGATACCAGGGCTAGCATGATCAGGACAGAGAATTTACTTTGCCTGTTTAATTGTGTTAGTGCTAGCAACGTACTGGAAATGTAAGAAGGTATTTGGTGAGAATTAAGGTCTCTGCTAGCACATGGAGGGAAAACTACCAGAATTTGCCTAATGTGAACAGATCCAGAAGTGCTATAGCCTGCTCTGTGCTCAGACCACATTTACTGAAGCTTCCGAACCAACAGAAACTGAGAATTTGAATGACATTAATAAAAATTTTGGTCCATGAAGACTGGCTAGATAGCCAGTAAGGACTGGCTGCCCCAGTTTTGGTTTAGTGATGTTTCAGGTGTGTTGCAGGCTGAAACGCTGAATAGATTCCTTCCCACTGCTGTGATGTTTTCCTGTGAAAGGAAAACATTTCCCCTATTGCTTGTGAACAGAGGATAGAGCATCACTCTAAGAAAGGATAACATATTTCCTTTTTAAGAGACTTTAAAAACCACACAATTTTTAAGCCCCTCTTCCTGACACCACTACCAAAACCTTGACAATAATTAGTTAGAAAATACTTGGTTAAATACCGGTAGACTCCATTTAATTCATCTGTTTCTATTGCTGCATCATCGCAGAGTGCACAGAAGTAGTGGTAACTTCTGCGACAGGCTCTTTCCTCGCAACCCACAGTGGCTCCTTTCTTGCGACAGAAGTTGCACACCTACAACAGGATGAGGTTTACCAGGTAAGCATTGCAGACAGCTACTGAAAATCTTGTCATACTAGGCAAACACAATCCTCCGCGGGAAAAATCAAATCTTTCGTTGCAAGTCGCCTCTGTACAACTTATCCAACAAGTTCACTCCTACCCCGGCCATTATCTCAGTTACCTTTTTGCTACCTTACCTCTATCTCACACTGATGAATTTGTAGAACAACACAAAGAGCCATGTGAGGGCACTGGACAATTTTCCCTGCTCTCCTAAATCTTGCCCAAGCCATTTCAGTATCTGTTGGTATTAGTGCTTGTATTTACATTTCCTAGGTGAATTTCATAATTAAAAGAGTTCCACTCAGGAGGTGAGGGAAGAGGGCAGTTGAGACAAAGCCACTAAGAAAAACCTCTTAAGCACAAAACCTTCCTTCTGTTAAACCCAGGAGGTGTTTCCCTTTACACTTACGGATTGCATAATTTTGTTTCAGGCAATGACTTAGTCCTTTACCGAAGTCTCCTACGGAAATTTAGACTAAGGATTTAAAGGCCAGAAAAACCAACTCATTTTAAAACAAAATTAACTAAATTTCACCAGATATAATGTCAAATCAATGTTTCTAACTCCAAGTCTGTAATTTCCCTAATCTTAGTAGAACAGAAGTACCAAGTACTTTTCTACATTTTTTTTCAAGCATGTAACAGGCCAGACAACCTTCAGTACTACAAGCTAGCACCAAGTGCAGATTCAGAAAGGAACTCCTTACCAGCCGCTTTCCTCTCTTGAATTCTTTCACCACTGATGCCACATCAAACCTTACGTCCAGATTATCTGGGTTATACTCTTCAGATTCCACAAATCCCGAGGAAAATAACTAAAGACAAAATAGATGATTAGTAGAGGGACTCAGTCAGCAGTGCAGAAAAGAGAGGAAGGGTGCGTCTTTCCTTCTTGCACTTGCCCTACCTAGGAAGGCTGATTTTTCTGTGTGTTTTAAAGAGGTTTCACCTACACTAAACAAGGAGCAGTGCATAAACCTTTTCCCAGTCAAAAGAAGTTCCTCTGTCTATATAGGAGATTTCACATCACCTGAAAGTGAACTAAGAAAAGATAACAAGGTGAGAAATTGAACTTAGAGGTGTGAGTGAAGAAAGTCTGGAAGTCCAGGCTGCCCAGAGCAAGGAGGAGAAGCTCTTTGGCTGGCAGACCTCCACTCTTTGAACATCTTGTCATCTGCCCAGCTGTTCCACCATACAGCTGGATGCAACATTTCTCTATAATAAAATGTCCATACAGTCCAACATTTAGAGATGAGAAACATCAGAACGTTGTACAAAGCCTGGGAGAAACCCACAAAAAAAGGTATACATGCACATTGGGGCCACTTTAATTCCCACAGAAGTGCCAAGCCATGACAGTAAGTGAGGAAGGAGATGTTCTTAGCAACTTTTTTCTAATCATTATGTATAGGTAATTCCCAACAAAAGTGAGCTACCCTTATGTCAACTGGCAGGCACAGTCTGCCTGCTCAGAAGGTGACAGCCAACTGCAAAAAAGCCAAACAGTGCAGAGAAACCAAAGGCCCAGAAATTAATAAAGTTGTTGAAAGAAAAAAAAAAAAGAACAGAAGAAGTTTCAACATTGAACCAGCATCATACCCCTAACAAAACCTGTTTCAAACAAAACATCCAAGTAACACTGACAAACAGCTGTTTCTGAAAAATTTTGCTGAAAAAAAATAGTAGGAAAATAAAGGTGCAAACATAAAACCTGCAAAAGTAAGAAGGCTGGAACAGTGAAAGCCAGAAAGTTGTTCCAGCAGCAGACACATTTCCTGCACTAAGCAACTCTCACTGAAGGGAGAACATAGCATCTGTAATTGATTCTGTGCACCAAGAACCAGCTCCACTAAGATCCCAGAACAAAGGGGAAGGCATTTTGGCAGGAACAGAAGTAAATAACATTCTAGGATCACAGCACACTTAGAGCCTCACAGATATTTTTATATCGACTTCAGATATTTTTATTCCTTATTTTACATAAGGCACAGATTGGGAAGTTTTTTTATCTTGATATATATAAAGTGATGTGAATATTTTCCTGCAAAGGTTTAAGTAAGTCCACAACCTTCTGTGGTCTGAGAAACCTCATTCAATTCAGTGTCTCAAGAAGACCTATCATTGCTCTCTACAACTCCCTGAAAGGAGGTTGTAGTGAGGCAGGGATCGGTCTCTTCTGCCATGCCCGTAGTGAGAGGATGAGAGGAAACGGCTTTAAATTGCATCAGAGGAGATTCAGATTGGACATTAGGAAAAAAGTTTCCACTGTAAGGGTGATAAAATATTGGAATAGGTTGCCCAGAGCGGTGGTGGAGTCACCGTCCATGGAAGTGTTCAAGAGGCGTCTGGATGTGGCACTGGGTGACGTGGTTTAGTGGTGCTGTGGATAGGCGGTTGGACTGGATGATCTTGAAGGCCTCTTCCAAGCTCGATGATTCTGTGATTCTGTTCCTACTGCTGGGCTGTGTGTGTGTCTAGAACCGTTGATCAGGAACAGACACCCATGAAAACACCACAAATCAACATGTCCAGCTGTGTCCTCCCCCTCTCCAAAATTCTGGCCAAGCCCTGGTATTTTTCACAGCTTGCTGGTTTGGATAACCAAGCTTTTAATTCAGACACCATTGTAGAGATAAAACCAGACAAGCAGTGGGAAGTCGCACTTTAGCCCTGCTTCTCCCAACCAGCTAAAAGCCACTCACCAGACAATCCTGATGAGCTGCAATATTTCGTTCTTTGGCAATATACATTACAGAACCAGTCTCCCCTTCCGAACAGAACGCACACGTTCTCCTCACCATCTTCGCCATTATCCAGAAAACACCTAGAGCAGGAATACTGGGACAAAAAACAAAGCAATTGATGCAACTATTGAATGCCAAGCAGGACAAAGAGAGGAAAGCAGAGCTCACTAGCAGTTGCCCTCTAACTGCTCCTTCACCTACATCCCCTGAACCTTGGTGCTTTGCTACTCCAGCAACAACTACTAGTAGAATAGGAAAAGCCCGCTCCTGGGACAGCGGTCAGATGGAAACCAGCTCCCAGGAGCTTCAGCAGTTAGAGGAGGAGTAAAACTGGTTTATTTCCTCTTGGAAAATCACTAACAAGTCACAGGGGTGATACAAGAGCTTTCAAGCTTGCTTGGCACTATCTGCTCCAATAACAGGCCCAAGAGTGGGGCAGCAATTCACACCCTAGACGTGAAACTCCTTTTATTTGGAGGAGGTCAATCATTTGTAGCAGTGCTTTCCTTAAGCTAGTTCTACAAGTAACCAAGGAGAGAAAAACAGCTGTCCCCAGACTTCTCCAGTGCCTTCCAGAAGTTCACAGAAAACAAGGAAGAAACACTAATTCCTTACTGTAAAAAGGATGCAGCAAAGAAGCGTGGAGAGGCTTGCAAGTAAAAGGGGACAGAAGCCAGAGTCAGAAACAAGAGATGTGAACATTCTCTCTCGGTGAGGTGGGGTGCTAACATAAGAAACATAATTTTCTCTATACCCTGGGATTTGCCCCATAGACATTTGTTCTCTTTTTCTGGCCATATCCACTCAAGTTTTACTTGTTCTTCTTCGTGCAGTCTCTTTGCCCCCAGCAGTTCCAAAACTTTAAGGCCAGCTACTTATTTCACAAAGCAGTCTAGATGCCTCTGGATAAGCCTTTACCCACATCCCCCACCATCACGCCACACATCAGTAGCAGAAGTTTTACTTTGGCTGTGGTTTCTGTGCAAGTCCACTGCAGAAATCTTCAGCAATTTCCCACTCCTACCAGGTGTGATATTCCAAACTGCCCTTTGCTGGAGATGTCACCTCTGGCTGCAAAAACTCCTGTAGGATAAGGGTAAGAAAAGTCTCCTTTTACTTTCAAGAAATAAGATCTGAAGTTAAATTATTCTAGTGAGAGAGAGGCACTAAGGGCCAAGTATGAAAGAGGCAGGAAATCTCAAAAGTCCAGCAGAACACGCATTTCTTTCTGTGGCTTTCAACAGCCAACCTCTGATTTCATTAGTTCCTTCCCTTCCTTCCTCCCTTCCATAAAAAGGAGCGGTTAGTCTCAAGTGAGAACAACACCAGAGTAGAAGGGGATGTTTTCCCACCCCCTCCTCTGCCACTGAGAATTTAATCACAGCAAGTCACTTTGCTTCCACACACATCTGGGTTTTTTTTTATCGTACCTTTTTATCTCTTGTAAGCAAGGTAGAGTAGAGACCAATTTCCAATATCCATCTATACAGTGACCACCACATCAGTCTCAGAACTCAAGCACTAAATAAATATGATAGAAACAAATAGAAATGCATAGAAATAGAGATATTACAAATAGAATAGAAAACAAAGGCAGAAAAAGATTAAAAAGCAGAACAAGCTAGAGTTTGAATGGTCTAGAACTCAGGAAAAGTTCTCTGCAGCAAGCTGATACCTGGAATCAATGCAGATACATAGGCCCTGCTCAGGCCCAGTCAGAGGATCCAGCTCCCGGGGCTCTGGGAATTTCGTGAGGAAGAGGCTAAAGGTGGAGCCTACAGTCCCTGGTGTTCTTACAGGCTCAGAAGAAACCCTGGTGCTGCAGGAGAACAGAGGATACTCAGTCAAGGCCAGCCTTTGTGTTACTCCAGCGCCTTTCCAGAAACCCTGAGGCGGCGGAAGGACAGCTCTTGGCCATTCCCCACTGCAGGAGCAGCAGCCGGATCCGCTGCCCCGTGCAGCTCCGTATCCTCTCCCCCACAGGAGCACAGCTTCAGCCCTCTGCTCTTCCATAACCTTCTGCTACAGAATACTGCCAGGGCAATGCCATATGGGGCAATGGATCTGGCTGGTAGCTCTGAAGCAAGAAGGCAGAGGCTAAGGGCATGGCTCCAGTCCCACTGTTTAATTACACTTCCCCTAAGCCACCCCTTGCTTTCGCAGATCTTAAGCCTCCCACTTCTGGATTCCACTGACACCCCATGGTCTGTCTGAAGAGGCAAGAAATCACTGTTCCTTGCTCAGCTCCTCCAGTGACACCCATGACAGCATAGGACTGTTTCTCCTACCATCTATTTTTCAAGTTGAAGAATCTGAAACTATTTAGTTGTGCCTTGTACAGAAGCTGCTCCACATCCTTGATCACCCCTGTCACTTCTCAATCTCTTCTCTACTCCCGTTACGTTCCAAGAGGAGCAAACAACCTTCAAAAGGGTGAGCTACCATATACAATACAAAGCCACAGCGGAACTCTGTATTTTTCTCTTTTTTTCTTAACAATTCTTAACGTTTCAATCACATTTTGGGCTGCTTCTGAGCACAGACCTGACACTTTCCTAGAACTACATATTATATTCCCCCAGATATCTTTCCTGAATGGCATCAGATATTATGGAGGGCATCAGCGTTATGATTTTACTCTGACATGCATCATTTCCCACTTATTTTAGATTTTCACCTGCTATTTTATACTCAAATAACTTGCTGCCACAAAGTCCTCCTGCACCTCTTCACTGCCAGCTTTCTACTTCCAGTGCCACAGAAGCGGGCTGCGGGAACCCAAGGTGGCTGATTCATCTGTGGGAGCTGCCCTCCGGTAATCACTGACATAATGAAGCTGCGGAGCAGAAGACAGAACAGAAGCAACCGAGGGAAAGAGCGAGCCACACGCCTCTGGCTGCTCCTCTGATACCTCTGCCATGTCCTACAAGAAGGTTTGGGTTGGTTTCAGGGTTTTTTCTGCAACAGTGATAAAATGGAAGGGAACAGGAAGTGGAACAGAAAGTAACAAGGGGTGAGATCACTGTGAAAGCACAGAGGGACTGCGCCACTCCCAGACAAACCTCGCTGGGAAACGAAACAGAAAGTAAAAAGGGCTGAGACCACTGCCAGCAAGCACACAGGGGTTGTGTCTCAGCAAGGTGTGCTTGGAAGTGACATTACTAGTTTGACTGAGTATTTCCTCACCGGAGCCAATTCTGAAAGCATCCTTGCATGTAAATATACACATTTTACACAGGAGGAAACAGGCACAGAATGTCACTGGGCACATCCGCAGGGGCATTAAGAAGAACCCAAGTCCCCCAGACCTCCAGTGCGCCACCTAAACCCTTCTGCTCTTCTCTTCACCTCAATGTAGAGAAGGAGTTGATTTACTGAGGCAGGGAAAAGGAAGGAAATCATGCACCTATTACCCTACACTCACTGCGCCCTCCACTTGTATTTTGAGGGGAAAGACGCGCTGTTGTCACATATTTGCTGGGCATGATCTGCCCAAGCACCTCTCTGTTCTTCACCAAATCAGCAGCAGCACAAATACGCCCAGCCTTTGCAAAGCTTTCAAAACAAAAGCAACAAAGAAATCCATCTTTCTGATCACCTTTCACTTGCAACAGGGAAAATATTTGTAAAAAACTAAAAAAAAAATATTTTGTTTAGAAAGGTGTATGTTAATGCATCTGATCCAAGTCATGGGGGCGACCAGAGGGCTCCTCATCAGATCTAAACTCTCACCTATTTGCAGAATCACAGAATGGTTTGGGTTGGAAGGGACCTTGAAGATCATCCAGTTCCAACTGCCCTGCCATGGGCAGGGACACCTCCCACCAGACCAGGCTGCTCCAAGCCCCATCCAACCTGGGCTTCAACACTGCCAGGGAGGGGGCAGCCACAGCTTCTCTGGGCAACCTGTGCCAGTGTCTCACCACCCTCACAGGGAAGAATTTCTTCCCAATATCCAATCTAAATCTCCCCTCTTTCAGCTTGAAATTGCTGCCCCTTGTTCTGTCACTACAGGCCTTGGTAAAGAGGCTCCATCTTTCTCATAAGTCTCCTTCAGGTACTGGAAGGCTGCTCTGAGGTCTCCCTGGAGCCTTCTCTTCTCCAGGCTGAACAACCCCAGCTCTCTCAGCGTGTCTCCATGCGAGAGCTGCTCCAGCCGTCTGAGCATCTTTGTGGCCTCCTCTGGACTCGCTCCAGCAGCTCCCTGTCCTTCTTACCCTGGGACTCCAGAGCTGGGCCCAGCCCCGCAGGCGGGCGGTGGTTGGACTCCCGCTGCCCCAGCTGCCCCCTGGGTGCCTCACACGGTCACACCCGGCCCCGCACCGGCACCCCCACACCCCGCCTGCAGCATTTAAACCGACTGCCGGCTCCTGCCTCGCT
>VZRW01000015.1:22764-47017 GCA_013398125.1 Aegotheles bennettii
GCGCGCGCCGAGCATGCGCAGTGGGCGCGGGGCTGGGCCAGCGGCGCACCTCCCGGGCGCTGATTGGCTGCGGCTCTCGCGGGGGGGGACACGCACGCCGCTGCTCCGCCGGTCACGTGGTGAGGGAGCGGCGCGCGGCCCATCCCCCGCGCCTTTGGGCATGCCGGGGACGAAGCCCGCGGGTTCGATACCCGCTCCCGGCCGTCCCCGTGGCTTCCGTCGGGCAGCCATTTCCCAAGGGATTTCCACAGGCGGAAGGGGACATCTGGCATTCTCCCATCGCACCCCCGTTCATTTTTGCCCGTCCCTTAACCAGGACGGGCAGGGCAGGGGGTCGGCGGGCGAGGGGCCCGATGTGGTGGGGAGGTGGCAATCAATGTGGGGCTGGCAGGGCGACACCTGGGCAGCCATTTCCCAAGGGATCCCCCAGCGGGAGCGAGGCGGGTCACTCTCCTTCGTAACAAGCGATAGGACAAGAGGAAATGGCCTCAAGTTGCTTCAGGGCAGGTTTAGATTGGATTTTAGAAGAATCTTCTTCACCGAAGGGGTTGTCAGGCACTGGCACAGGCTGCCCAGGGCAGTGGCGGGGCCACCATCCCTGGAGGTGTTTAAAGGACAGGTGGATGTGGTGCTCGTGGATGTGGTTTAGCACCTAACTCGGTGGAGTTATGTTAATGGTTGGGCTCAATATTAAAGGTCTTTTCCAACCAAAACTATTCTATGATATCCTGCAATCTCTCATCGCACCCCCATCCATTTTTGCACGTCCCTTAACCAGGACAGGCAGGGCAGGGGGCTGATGTGATGAGGAGGTCATGATGCCTGCCCAGTGTGGCGCTGGCAGGGTGACATCTGACCAAGCAGCTGATCCAAGAGATGGGCAGGAAAGGCCGGGACAAGGCAACGTGCCTCCTGCGGCCATCAGGTCCTTCACTCATTGATCCCTCCACAGTGGAGAAGGTGGCTGTGATGTGGTTTCATACCAGAGATCTTCGTGCTCACCCAAGCACATGGAGGACAGGACTGTCCCAGTGCTGCTGGTCAGTGCTTTCCTTGGTCAGGAGGTCAAAGACAGGCTTGTCCTCAGGCAACCAGGGATATCAGACTTCCTACCCTGCCAGCTCCTCGCTGCAGGGCTTTGCAGGTGCTTCCCTGTTGTGAGCCTGATGGTTTATACACAGCTTGGTCCCCTCCAGCTGCCCCCTGGGGGAGCGAGCATGCTGGGAGAAACTCCTTCTCTGCAGGTCTCAACACAACACAACACAAACCACCAGGAGATTTCCTCTTCCTGCTTCACACAGGTGCCATGTTTCTGAATGCTGTTTGGACATCAGCGACTCAAGATTTAAGGCAAAATTGTGCCAGGAGACCAAGGTTTAGACCAATGCAGTTCCTCTGCATCATGTGGGATAATTAAGCAAACCCTGAATTTCCACCCTTATACAGCTCACCAGCCACAACATACCAGGCATGTTCTGGCCCACCAGGAGGCCACACCAAACACAACATCGGGTGTTTGTCAATCAGCTCCCTGTGTGAGCTAGAACAGCTGTTTTTTCAGCACTGCTGGCATTATTCCAGCTGGTTTCCCAAATCCCTTGGCGCCTGCCCAGGTGCAGCATTTCAGAGCTAAGGTCAGCCCCTCAGTCCAGGCTTGCAAATAGATTGTCTCTATTAGCCAGATGCTGCTACGCAGCACCAGTTCCTGAATCTATCATCTAGATGGTACGTGAATGAGTTAACTGGATTCAAGGGCCCTCAGGGCCCTCGCAGGTGCATTAGAGCATTAAAACTAGGAAAGCTTTCCTAACACAAGCCTGTGTGGAGGAAAACACACTGCAAATTCCTTGTGATCCCATCTTCCAAACCCCTACTCTACAGAGCTATATAGTTCTGCTGAAAGAAGTGGAGTTAGGAATTGGTTCTGTCAGTAATTTTTTGGCACAAAAAAATAAATCAATTGTAATGCACTCCAGTTTCTTTCTTGCTTATGCCAGAGGTGATCTTCAGCTGTCTTTGTATTTGTATGTCCACCGTGGGCACTAATGTTTATTTCCCTGTAGGTCATGGAGCCCTTATGCCTGCTCACATCCCTCCTACCCCTCCGTTGGGACAGTCCCGCTCGCTGTTGTGCTCACCACAAGTCAGAAATGTCCACACTGCATGGCTGGATGACACCATTTCACGGGAACAAGCTACCAGCCTCAACTGGTTTCAGAATTCCTCTCTGCTGGTTCTCCATCATTGTTGCAAAGCCTCCCCTCCCCTGCAGGTCAACAGCAACTCTGATTTCAGGCCATCTCCAGGGCTCTGCTTCAGGTCTCAAAGTGACCAATTCCCATCAGGAATTTCTTCTTCTGACAGCTCTGTTTCACTCGGAACATTTCCACCTCTTCTTCCATCAGTGTTTGCACTTGGTGCTTTTCCATGATACTCTGCTGAAGCACAGGTGGCGCGAGGGACTATGTTCAGAAATACACCAATCTCTGAGCTGTGTAAGGACAAGAGGAGGAATGGATAGCTGAGCAGAGATAAGCACTCTTGCAGTGTCCGTTGAACTGGCACAGCTGCTACCTGCAGAGGGTACTTGCCAGCCACCTTCAGCAGAATGTGTTCTAATAAAATTACAAAAACAGGCCAAAAACATCCCTTGTAAGGTAAGTTTGCAAGAGGACAGGCCGTGATCTCTGGTCTGGTATGTCAGATTCACAAGCAGTGAAAGCATCAGGCTCCGAGAGGACCAGAAGCTGGTTTGCAACTGCCATACCTAGTGTATCCTCACATAGAGGAGGAGAAGGAAGAAGCACCAGCCTGATGACAGACCTGATAAACATAGCTTGCCAAAAAGCCCCATCTCATACATGTACCTACTGTAAAATCCACACTGACAGAAGGCTCTCAGATAGTCTCAGATCACACAGAGCAAGTGTTTTATCTTTTGAAACATCAGGTCTGTTTTCTGCAGCAAGAAACAGAGCTTTTTCCTCACTGGCCCAGTACTGTAATTCCTACCATTGATCTGGGAAATATAATCAAGAGCAGTAAAATGTACTTTTTTTTTTCCCCTTGATGCTTTAATGACATTCCCATCTGCTTTTGCACATTCAAGTTGAGCTTGGAGAGATTTTCCACATCCTCACTTGTTTGAAAGGCTGACACCAGTGCTGGGTTACCAGTGGTCTTGCCATATAGTTCGGCATCCCTGGAGGTTTTTACACAACACAAGGCATATTCCCTTTGAGAAGAGACAGATCTTCAATGACACAGAAGCAACTGAGCTGAATGCTGACTGTTGCTAACATGGTAGTGCTCCTCAGTGACAGAGGGGTGGCAGGGAACTCACCGGGGCAAGAGTGGGTGGCTCTGACCCTCTGGAGGGGTACTGCACCAACCATGGGGGTAATCCTGCTCTTGTGCATTTAGCCCTGAAGATGCATGATGAAACCACACACAAACCCACAGTACAACAATGGGGACAAAAGCTGAGGAGGGGTTTGCTTGATGGGTATGTCAAGCTCTCAAATAGAGCTGTAGGAGAGAAGAGGTTTCATTGTGAGCAGAATGGTTCACAGGTCTATTATCTCTATTAAAGTTCCATTTTAACAGGCTTAAACTCCTCATGCATGCTGAGATTGTTGAGAAATTTGAGACCATCGTATGTTGCAGCACAACCTCATGTTTTCTAAGCTCGAAGCATCCAAAGCAAACTCAAAAAACATCTTAGGGCCACAGGTACCACATTTGTCCATGGCTATGCAGCAGAGGTGCAACCCAATTAAACGAGGGCTAACCCTAAGCCATGTGGACATAAGCCACCTGTTGACTCTCGGTTTCAGGGCTGAGAACTGGTTCCTGCTTCTCTTTCATTTTGCAGTATAGCTGCAGGCTTGAAGTCCCTACTCCGTGGCCACTGCGGTCTCTCACAGGCATGATTCATTCCCACATACAGTTGCCTAATCCATCACTAACTCTTGCAAACAGTACTCCTCTCTGCTCTGTAAAACAGGAAGTCCAGTGATGAAATCTGCTAGTGGCCAAGCAAATGCCAACAGAGAATTCTGCATGATTTGCAGTGCCTGGCCTCCTGCAAATCCAGGAACTGAATATAAGGTGACTGCTGGGCCAGCTTTAAATCCACCTGTGATGGATGCACTCGACTCCTTGACCAAACAAACGGTGGTTGGCTTTCGTCTCCAAAGGAAGCAAAGGCCTTGGCCATAACTGTGCCAAAAACTCTCTAGTTCCAACCTGTCCTCTGAAAACCTACACAAGAACAGGGTGAGATGGTGAGCATCAATGTACATGGGCTTGGAAACTGGAGCACAAATCATGTGATTAACATGAATAGCATGTGGTTCTTCCAAGACTCATTTATCAAGGAACAAAGAGTTGTGGGTACAAGGGGTCTCATGCTTACCTCTTTCATTGCTGGTAATTTGACTACAAGCCAACCACTTTAATCCAGAAATATGACAGCTTGAGTGAGATGCCTTTAAGCTCTCTCTGCTGAGCAGCTGGCTGCACAGCAGCGACCTCCCCTTGAGCTGGGATGCCTCTCAAGGTTACTCCTCAAGGCTGAGAGACCCTCTATCAACTGCAGATATTGCACATAACCTTGCATTATAGTGCACTAGATTTTGTATTGGTAAGTTTGATTTTGTGTTGGTAAATTTTGAATCATTATTATATACCCTACAGTGAGTTAACAGAGCGAACCTTGCCAGCGAACTTCACTATGCCTCACTTTTACAACATCTTACTTCAATAAAGCCACTTTTGCTGATACCTTTGGCAGTGGTTCTTCAAGCAGTCTAAATTGTCCATCCATAATACCATCTTCTTTACACAAGGCTCCAACACATGAAAGAGTCACACACCTGCATGCCCATCCCTTGCTTCACTTCAGAGCCGCCTCCTGCATCTGCACGCAGTGTCACCTAATGTAGGTGGTTTCTCTCTTACCAACAAACCACGTGGCAAGGACTTCGGTGGCCCAACTGTCCCACACTACACAATACAGCACTGAAATGAGGCACACTGGATTTCTCAAGGATTTCTCTGTGTGTCACAAACATGGAGAGGGATGTAACTCAAAAAAACCCAGTCACTTCTCTCCAGCAGCAGGACCTGCCCAGCTCACTTTGTAGCACTAACAGAGCTCTGCAAAACTGTTCTGATTAATCTCCTCTCTGTTCCAGACCATTTGTCCCACTGGATCCATTGGGTTTAGATATATTTTAATAATTCTTAGCCCCCAAACAGGCAGACTTGCATTCAAAAGTTTCAGAAAACTGAGTTTTGCTAACTCAGCATTGTGGAAGGGCACAGAAAACATCAACTACCTATTGCTCTGCCTCAGTCATGCCTCTGCTGCAGAAGCATCAGTTCTTCCAGTGCACTGTGAACTTGCTTGCAAATAAAAAGGGGTGTGGGGGGCAGATTAGGAGCACAGAAATTATCTAGGCAAAGTTTGATGCCTGTTCTTGTGACAAACAGTTCCAATTCTGTGAACTACAAAAGTGACATCTGAATGTAAATTTAAAAAAAAACGATCAGGTGAAAGGCATTTTAGTTGAATGTAATCAGCACCACAGACTTAAGCGTACTGTTCGCTGCGTAACAGTCCCTTCCAGCATACAAATCTCCAGGTAAACGATGTGTTGACAATAGGAAAGCTTTGCCTATAGGGTTTTTTTCCTGCACTTCTGAACTCCACACTGACAGGAAATCTCTGTCTCTGGCATGCTTCCAGCTTCGTAACCATAATCCCAGGTGAGTTCAGTTCCAGCTTTCACATGCCTGAGAAATAAAACACTCAGTCAATTTGTTTGAACCAAGTGAAACAGTACTGTGCTTACAATTTGTCACCAATGACTCACATGAAAACCCCAAAACTGTAGGGGGCCGGAAGCATCACACAGGCAGCTTATTGGGAAGGAACCAAGAGATACAAGGAGTCTCTGGCACATGCATGCTGCTTTTTGCCTACCAGAGCTACGGAGAGTACAAATACCCATACCAAGGAGAAAAGAATTCATCAAGCAGTGCGATAGGGTCAGAGTCTAAACAACCTGCTCTAACTTCGAGGCTAATTCTGGGAAATAAAAATCAGGCAAAAAAAAAGGAGGAAACACATAAGCGAATATAGCTAGATGAGAACACGGACGGTTTTGCTATTTTTACTATATGCAGTGCAGCACTGAAGTTTGAAGAGATCTCCAGATACACCAGTGATGAAGACTATCATCCTTGGTCTGACAAGCTACGTTTAAATGCAATTGCACTAAGTGCACAACGCCCAAGACTCAGGATTAAGCCTATGCTCCTCACGAACCAGCTGCTCTGACAGTACATGAAAGAGAATAAATTTCTAAGGTAGGAAATTCATTGCCCAAAATGAATGCCAAATTAAATATCCGAGACGAAGATGCTGAGGGACAACTGAGGGAAAATGTGGTAAAATATGAGTATTACAAAGAAGAGAGTCATTCTCTGGCATTTCTCACTGGATATAATGTAAGGGACATCCAATCAATTACCAGGCAGCAGACTGAGAACAAACAAAATGAGGACTTTCCAAACAGCACATGATTGCAATCTGGGACTAGCTTCCTAAGGATGTTCTGGAGGCCAGAAATGTAAAACAGATAAAAAGGTGACTGGGCAAGTTCATGGAAGATACACAATTAAGCTCAATGATCCAGACACAGTCCTTAACACAGAAAAGCTGTAAAAGGGTGATTGCCAGAAAGCAAGAGGGCCAGCCAGGGGAACACTGATTCAGCAATCTTTTTCCCTACGTGTCTTCTGCTGACCACTATTACCTCGGTTCCCATTACACACTTTTTTACCGAGTACCTGAGCAAGAAGGGCTCTAGCTAAAACAAAATCTTTTTTTCTGACATATTTCAAAACACTGTCTTCACAGTTCTTGGAAGCCATCCTCACAACACAATCCACAGCATCTCTGTCAGTATTGACCAGGGTTGCAAAGCTCCACAGAGGACCTGTGTTCCCTGGGGTTGGTTTGCCTGGAACAAATCCTCTCCTCTCTACTTTAAGTTCTCATCCAGTACTCCCACTATCATGCGCATCAGCTAGCTTCATTTATACAATTAATATTTCCCATCCTGGGTTTAGCTGCCACCTTCTTGTGTCTCACTGGCACCAGCTCTCTGTACCTCCTGTTCTGTCATCCACTAAGGGAAGACTCGCATCTTTTGCTTTCAGAGGAAGTTTTCACCTCTGAGTATCCTAATGCCACCTCCCCAGGACACGCTGAGCTACACAAAGTCCTGCTTCTCTTGGTAGCTACAAGGAGAAGGCCTGGAGCCAGCTTGTTTGGCCCACAAAGTGTCACAGCCTTAAGATCCAGTAGGGTCCAATCCTGACCTGTGAGACCCAGATTTGCTGGCCAATCCTTGAGACACACCACTGGGATCAGTGAATCTTGGCTTTTGAAATGACCATGCCAAGTTAAACCCATTTTTCCACTGACAAAGATTATCACTGAAATGGACACATCAAAATTAAGCTTCCTCACCTTACATTTCAGTGCAAAAGTGAAGAAAAACTAATTAGTGACAATCAACAGCTGTATTCCTTCAGTCTTTAGTGCACAGTAAGAAGTCAACAATAAGAAGGTAGTTTTATGGTTTCATGATCTAAGCATCAACCCCTCCTTTGCATAGTCATTTTCTAATAACTAAGAACTACTTTTCCCTCTAGTGCCTTGAATAAAGGACATTAAACTTCCAAAAATTCACCTGTTTGTGAAGAACGCCACCCATGGGAAACTTCTGTTGTGAGTCTCTACAAACACACTCTGTGCAAAGAGATTTGGGCAGCAGCTGTGCTGTAAAACAGAATATTAGAACTAGAAACAGTGCAACAGTTTGTTGTTGGCTGAAGAACCTATTTGTGTCAGGTATCTGCCACTAGTAAAGGTAGTTTCTTCCTTCCCTTCTCCAGCCCACACCAAACCTCTATTACTCAGTGCCATTACCACTTATTTTTGCAGTAACTCTGTATCTTTAAAGTATTATTTCCATTGTGTTATGAAAGTACTTTTGCCTAGGAAAACTTGAGTTCTTTTATCAAGCTGTCCTCCAGAAATTTATGGTGAGAATTCATCTTTGATTCAGATGCACCACAAATCACCAGTTATGTGACAGATGCACCTCGCTGTCAGCCAGGGCAGCAGTGCTAGGGACCAAGCAATAGATAAAGTGATTGCTTATGTCAGCAAAGAGATACAAGGTGCAAAACGTCATTCAGGTGCATCTCAGAACATGTGTATGGTTACGGATAGAGAATAAAGGTTTCAGCAAGACACACTACTAATCTTAACACTGTATTACATCTTCAATGAAGAACAGCTCAAACATATGCAGGGATTTTGCGGTAAGACATGTATTCATGCCAATGAAGAGAAGTTACTTGCAGAGTACATGCAGACGTGTCTCTGAAACATTGGGGGTACTTGGCAATTCATTACCATTCTTGGCAAGTGAAAATTGAGAGACTTATTTAGCAAATATGTACACAGTATGACAGACCACTTTCGGAACCTATGATTGAGTGGCTGAGAAGTTTCCTACAATATTACAACACTTATCCTGAATCAGCACAAGCTAGAATTTACAATGGCTGGGAGAAGGCTTGTGGTTCAACAAAATGTGCCGTTTCCTCTCTGGACTCCCAAAAAAGGCTGTTCAAAAATTCAGGAGAAAGATGTCACTCATTACTTAAGAGTATTTCACTCAGCAACCTAATGGTGCCAGAAACTTAAAATTACTACAGAGGCACTAACAGCCAGTACGATCCAGCCTGCTTTTCTGTCACCTCAGAGTGCAGGGAGCACCACAGAGCCTGCCTTGTTGTGCACCTACCACACACATTGTTTATGCACAAAAGCTTTCTGGTTTATGCAAATACATTATTTACTTATTTAAGCCAAGACAACTAAGAGAACACAGACAACTTTTTACTTACATTAAGAAAACGACCCACATTTCCTTCTCTTGTGGCATCCAGTACATATATGCTTTCTTCATTAGCATTCTTCAGAAGTGTCCTGTCACCACCAGCCTCTTCACAAAATGTGTCTTGCTTTGACTGCCTGTGATTTTCCTCTCTGCAGTCAGCCTTTAGTGGCACACTTTCGGATGGCCTCACACCACACATGTCATCCAGCACACCTGACTTGTCACAATCAACACCTTGCAGAGACAGGCTCTTTCTTTTGCTTTCTGCACTGTCCACATCAGCAGGCTCAGTTTGTCCAATTTCAATTGAATGTTCTTCCTTCTCCTGCTGAGTGGATTCTGTCAGTAGACACTCAAGTTATTTTTCAAAGGCAGTTTAAAGCCAGAGCCTTTCCCCTTCTCAGCCCTGAGCTCTTAGCCACCCACCCTTCTTTGTTCTCCAAAATGTATGCAGCTTCCTTGCTATTTACAAGTCTGTACCATGACTGCCCTTTTCCGTGCCTCTCATCAATCCTCCCACATATTACTGTTTCCTAAAGCACTTGCTCAGCTCTCCTGTGAGTGATCTCTCCTTTCTTCTCAAATCCCACTCTGAATTGATTCCTTCCACATAGCATTTTACCATCATTCTCCACCTTAAATCCTGAGAGAATCACAAACTGTAATTTAGATGGAAACAAGATGCACTCACAAATAGCATCAGTTTCACACTGCCTCTCCAGCTTGAGCCCTCCCCACCCCCGCGTTATAGCCTATTGAATTTTTGTTGACTGGAACATGCACCATGTGCGACACACAAAGATTTGCAAGACTGACTTTCCCACTATTGCACTGTATTTGAGCAGCTGCTGTCAGGACTGTTCGACATGTCCCAGGATCAACTTTGCAGGCAGAAGCTTGCCCTGTACCACTTAATGCACTGAAACATGCAAGGCAGCGATTTCTGTACCACTGAGCTCTACTAGACAGCACAGGCATTGCGCCTGCCCGCATCCAAAGATCACTTTCTACATTTTAAATCTATCACCTGATGGGGCACAAATGTACTAAAAGTGCAGTACTTACAACTCTGCAAACCTACTTTCTTTTCTTTTCTTTGTTCCACTGGTTAGTTTTGTTTTGCTTGACTGACGAATCCGAGAACTATTATCTTCATCTGAGTTGGCACTGTGCACCAGTGTATCAATTCCCTTTAAACAGAATAAAAGATAATGAGCAGGTTGTGATGTATTGGTGCTATATGCAACTCTGGGTCATCCCAGGATAGCAAGTAGCTTTTAGGACTCTAGGGTTGAAGTTTCAAACCTCTTGTAATGCATGGCTATGGCTGAGTCCCGTAAGTCCGGACATTTATATATCTTAATTTCAAATTATCCTTCGGAATAACCTGGAAGGAGTTCCCCATTCAATAAAATATTTAAGTAAGTGTTTAAGACCCAACAATTTTACCAGAATTTAACATGTTTGTGTAAGTTGCTGAACGAAAGCCCAAACACAATTTTTATACAGTTTCATAAAATAAACAGAAGTGGCAAGATTCCACCAC
Organism: Aegotheles bennettii; assembly: GCA_013398125.1. Taxonomy (NCBI): domain Eukaryota; kingdom Metazoa; phylum Chordata; class Aves; order Caprimulgiformes; family Aegothelidae; genus Aegotheles; species Aegotheles bennettii. Next base: position 33,298 of record VZRW01000015.1, read on the forward strand.
AAAAAGGCAAATAGTTATGGGAGCTCCAGAAAGGACAGCACTGCCAAATGTTAGCATGAAAATTCCACATGCATTTCTTGAGTGCAATGAAACCAATGAAACCTGCAGAGTAAGTCTAACCCGGTTTCCCTCCTTTGCATGTATTTCAGGCAACACTTCACACCCAGGTCAGATCAAATTCTCTGAACTGTGCCGCTGCACAAGAAAACTGCGTCCAACTCCCGAGATATTCTTCTCTCCCTGCTACATCATTCTTTGGGAAGACATCACAAAAATATTATCACTCCAACACCCTAATCCTGCAGTTAGTTACAACAGGGGGTAGAAGGGGAGAATGATTTCTTAAGAGTCTCAAGGTTGGAGCGTGGAGAAGCGAAGGCTGTAGGAGTAGTTAGTGCTGGTCCCAGGCAACAAACACGCAGAAGGACTGATAATGGAAATGGTAGGAGTACAGCTTCTAGTGTGCCATCTTAGCTCACAGTGGGACACAATCTCAAGAAGAAAGATTATTAGAACTATGTATATGTATAAGATGAAAAGGTCAAAAGTAACATATATATTCAGCACAGTGAAAAATTACTCTATTGAAGTCACTTATTGTTATTACCATTTTTAGCTGATGATTATGATAAACAACTGTTCTAGTTCCAGGCCTTCTCACGGTTGCAATACTTATATTCGTTGGATGAACTCTGTACAGAAAGGTCAAAAGGAAATTATAAAAGACAAAAAGATCCCTAAGTAACTCTCACAACACACATTTCTCTAAGAGTCTCTAGTTCATAAAGAACAGACACCACCAGAGCCTGCAGTCTGGCCTCACCCCAAAAATGCTACTCTTAAAGGCTTTCTTAAGATTTAAACCCTTTTGTAAATGCAAAGAGTGTAGGAGCCACAAGAAGTTGTGACATTATTACGTGATTACATTGTTTGTGCCTTTAAAGGCAATCTGTTTGGTGAATGACATGTCAGGCTTAGCACACTGTTGTCCTCTTAAAAGTTTCGCAGACTAGCTGGATTGTCATTTCTTAAGAGGCAGAATAACAAAGCCTTTTTGTCTGTCTTTTTTTTTTTCACAGAGCCCACATGTGAAACAGTTTTATTCTCAGGAAAGGAAATTTATGAGATTTCAGGTAGCAGTGCAGTAAACACAACTTTAAAACTGTGCTTTCCTGCAATTTTCAGTAAGAGTACTTAGTAGAAGTAAAATCGAGCTAAGTGTTGATAATTATGTAAGTTACAAAATTATGAATTCGTTAGGTTTCCAAGATACTAAAATGCCAGTGAGAATAAACTTTTAAGAAGTATCCATTTGCAATGTCATGGTGCTTCTCAAAGATCCACGACAATCTACGACGAAATGAGCAAGAATTTATGAGTAGTACAAAGAGTTTACAAAGTAGTGTGGCAGAGAAAGGAACAGTTTAAGAAAACAAGCTCTCAGCTTCCTTCTGGAAAGACTACAGCATGCTATTGACAAAGCCACACAGTGATCTTGCAGTAATTTTATTTTAGGAATCCTAATAAGCTATGAGACTCTGAGTGTAAAATGAAAACAGGACCGGAACTTTTGTCAGACTCCTAACAGGAAAGGTTAAGACTCCTAGCAGGAAAGGATGTGTTACAAAGAACAAGAGGTTTGGAGACTGGGAGCAAAGGATAGAACAGGTAGTGGCTAACTTGTTATCAAACCCTTCAGTGTCCCCAAGTATCTTTAAATAATTTATCTCAAGTATCTTTCATTAATTCTTTCAAATTAGCACAATGATTAATCCCCTGAACAGATCAAGAAGCTCAATTGGACTTATAGAAAATGCCAAGTGGTACACACAGTAAGTAAAATTAATATAGAGGAAAAACTCTGTCCTACTAGAAGAAATATTCAGGAACAAACAAGTTGAGAAAGAAATAAAAACACCCTCAGCTGAGTACATTCAGTTCTACTTCAAGTTTTACAAGGGACTTTCTAGAATAGAATATTAGTTTTGTCATGCTTAAGTATGCTTTGGTAAACTTACAGGATTGATTTATTTTCATTATCCACAGTCTGAGACAAAGATTCCTGGTTCTCAAGAATGTCATTTTTGCCAGTCTGCACTAGTTCAATCACAGAGTCTGAACAATCAGTGCCAAGTTTTCTTTTTTTGGAAAAAAAGCCATGATCTCCATCATTCACAGCACTCTTCTCTTTCAGCCCTTGACCAGCATCTCCCAATACTTGAACTTCAGCTCTGCTCATTAATCTGCCTGAAAGAAAAAATGTATTTTTTTAATTGTTTGTTTGCTAAGATGGGTCACACTCACTATTGCAGTTCAAACTTACATTAAAAGCTTACAAGAACATTATTTGGGAAAGCAAAATATGAATGCATTTATACTAAAGGAAAACTAGCCCTGGCACAGGATTCACAGACCTGTGAGGGGACAATCAAGTCTGAGATAGGCTTTGCTCCAGAATGTTTTGATTGTCTGGAACAATTGCATTGCAGAGCTCTTCAAGGTTCTTCTGTCCTTTTGATCATCTTGAGAGTTAAGATTGTATTGACTCACTTCTCTTCCATCCCCGTATTTCCCTGTTTGGTTCTCAAAAAAATCCCAGGGCACAGGCCACAGAGAGGGAGAATTATGCTACAAATCTTCCATAGGTCACCTTCTGTTACCTGAGAATGTACAAACAAACGTCCCCTTGTCAATATCATCTAGGCAGCGGACGCCCCAGCCTTTCTTCTCTGTGTTGAACACTTGCAACCTGACTTGAATGCCATGCTGTACAACTCTGTTCTGACACATCATCTTGGCACACCTGCACAACACACTACACTCATAAATTCTGTCAAGAGGAAGCAAAACAAAGCACAATATAAAAGAATGCATTACCAAAACAAAGTCACTATTATTAATTTTGCTCCTGTGCATTAATAAGGCAGTTGACTGAAAAGATAAAAGACTCTGGCTAAAACTGATTGTGCAGCAGTGCCCTGAGGCTCATGACTTTCCTGATTGCTGATTCGTAATTTTTAAAAATCTGTTAGCCAGACTTTGGTCTGAGTAGACAAGGAAGAATAAATGCTATTTTCTTATTTCATAGGAGTAAGTATCACAGAAGCAGAAATCCCTGTGAAGCAGCCCATTCTATGCTGGAACAGATTTTAGCAAAACCATCTCAGATTTTAGCAAAACAACTTATCTGCCTGGACCTCACTGTACCTGTCATGAGCTTTAGGATTTAACAAAATATTTCTAAAAGAATCCACAATTGTGCTTTTCCCCCCCATTTTTTCTGAGTTCACTGGCAGCTTTAATTGTGCACACAAGCCATAAACTAACATCACACAGCAATGAAGGACTGAAAGGGGCTCCTGAAGCCTGTGGATTCAGCCCTTGGCTATTGTAGAAAGCTACCTTGCACAATTCCTCTCCTGAACACCTGAGGTTACTGGCACCTGCCCCAGGCCACGTATTAATCCATGGGAGCTGAGAAAGAGCAAATGCTTGCAGCACTGGGATGCCTTTGCAGACTTTTGAAAGAGTCACACATAGCCAAGTTTGGCAACAGCAGCTGCCTGGTATTTCTTTAGGGCTCTAGTCCTGTAGAGCAAATGGGTGGACAAGATGGACAAGATACAAGGCAAAACCCAAGGGTGGCTACTGCTTCCCACTTCTTTGGCTGATGCATGCTGTGATGGTCTTGTGACAGACCTCCTTCCCTTGCAGCAGGTTTCCCCCCCCTCTCTGTTCCCCCCTTGGCATGCCTGAATGAACCAGCACATGGGCCACACACAGCCTGTGCTCCTGCACCAGCTAACACCATGTTACTCTTCACACCCTTCTTGGACCTGAACTGAACTGTGAAAATTGCAGTATCTGCAGTACAAAAGTTGTTTTTTCCTCTTATTACTCAAGTCACATTAATTATTTTTTATCATCCTGATCTGTCAGCAAAATTGTGACAAAAATGGAAGGTTTCAGTAATCCAAAAACTGCAGGTGTTTTAGTGCTGTAGCATTTACAGTACAGGAGTTAAGTAAGAGCACACAAATAAAGTAACAGTTAATAGTTTTGTCTTTCTTACCCACTAGGAACAGGTCCCTCCAATCTTTTGTAACTGTACCCATGGGATGTTTTAGTATTTGAAGACAAAGAAATTTTACTACAGCCTCTTGCAGTTAGCTGTAGGCATGCACATTTTGACCTAAAAAGTAAAACATTTCAGAATGTATTTGGAGCAGTGTAAATCAAACATAAATCTAGGCAATTGAAAATATACTTGTCAATATAGACACACACACACACACTTACATGTATACCTATATTTCTTCCCCTCCCCCTTACACTCCACCAGGCCATTCCAGGCACCCTGCCTTTCTCTTTGCCTCTTCCCTGGTTATGCATGCTTTACAATAATCATGTGCTCTCCACCCCAGTCCCATTATGAGAGAGTTGGGGTTGTTCAGCCTGGAAAAGAGAAGGCTCCAGGGAGACCTCATAGCAGCCTTCCAGTGCCTGAAGGGGCTACAGGAAAGCTGGAGAGGGACTTTTTACAAGGGCATGGAGTGATAGGACAAGGGGAAACAGTTTCAAACTAAAGGAGGGTAGATATAGGCTGGATATCAGGAAGTTCTTCACTGTGCGGGTGCTGAGACACTGGCACAGGTTGCCCAGAGAAGTCGTGGCTGCCCCCTCCCTGGCAGTGTTCAAGGCCAGGTTGGATGGGTCTTGGAGCAACCTGATGTGGTGGGAGGTGTCCCTGCCCATGGCAGGGGGGTTGGAACTGGATGATCATTAAGGTCCCTTCCAACCCAAACCAGTGTATGATTCTATGATTATTCTTTTAATATATATTTTATTAATGGGAAAATAAGACGGCGCTGGGCGGTTAGAGAGTTGTGGCTACTCTCTGCGTCCGCACTGAGTTTTCCTTTTTTAGTCCCTTTTATACTTCAACTTCTTCTTATCTTTGCTGACACATTCCGGTTTTGGGGACCAGTCCTTCTGAATTTTCTGTTGAGGTAGCTTTTCGTCTGTTGTCTGGCGCTTAAGATTAGGGAAAGGGTCCTTGTTGCAACAATACAAAGTAAACACAAAAATTCCTATCTATTCAATTACAAGACTTATTGCTTAAGCAAAGGAAGGGGTAATAAGCTTAGGAATTTGCAGTTTTAAGCAAAGTATCTCATAATTATCAAGTTCTCCTAAGCTAATAACATAGTCATCAATCCTACCTTTAACTAACAATGTAATCATCAATCTTTAACTAACAATGTAATCATCCCAGCCTGTTAGCCACTACTCTGTTACCTTCTCCTACCCCAACCCTCAGCAAGTGAAGAATTTCACACTGGGGAGTGAAGAACTCAAGCAATAATGCTCACCTTCACCATCTTATGCCATGAGAACTCCAAAGACCCACAGTCTTTGTGCAAACAGCAACAGGCCAAATTCTGAACCCCAAAACCACACATCAAATGCATTTCACCTCTTGGGGGAGTTCAGTGTAAAGCAGCAGCAGAGTATATAACTTTAATTACCAAAGCCTCATTATACTAGGCTATGATTTCAAGCTTTTGTTGGGCCATGGGCAGTTTTACTGCACACCAGCACATGCGACTGCTCCAGCTATCAATAATACAAACATGGCAGGGGGCTGGGGGGGTGGGGTGTGAAACCAGGTGATCTTTAAGGTCCCTTCCAACCCAAAGCATTCTACGATTCCAAGATTCAACACTGAGTAATACCCACAGGCAGAGATCAGGTCAAAGATAAACACCCTTCAAGAAAGCAGACAAAATTATCACCAAACTCGTGTGTTAACTGTGGCAGGTTCCCACAGAGTAGTATCTATCTAGCCCAGAGTTACTTGGCTTCAGAAATACAGGCAGCAGTGAGCAACACCATTTGAACTGCTCAGAACATAAATGTGTTCTGTGACCACAGGGTTTCATAGTTTCTGTTTAGACAAGGGGAAAGATGGGATGTAGAGGTTGTGAACAGGGATGTTTCTTCCTCTGCCCTCAGTAACCTTTGAAGTTCCAAATGATCTAATATCTCCAGGCTGTCTCATCCCATCTCTAGGATGCCATCCCACAGCAGGAGCTGCAGCAGAAGTTGTCATTCAGGATCCTCCCCTGCCTGCCAGGAAAACAACCCTTACTCTGCTGGCACAAGACTCTCCCTTCCCCGCGTCTTTCCCAAAGCCAAGAGATCTGCTTGTCAGCTCCACCAGGAGGAGAAGCACAGCTTCCACACGTGGGAAGAAAGGCAAAGAAACACAATATTCCACCTGTTGATGTCTTCCTTCCCAACAACACAGGCTGACGGGTAAGAGCACCCAAGTTCTGGAGAAGACAAAGCGGTGTCAGTCAGCACAGAGCATGGCACAAGACAACTACCACAGCTACTCCAGCAGCATTGGTCCTTTGCTATTTGGCACTGTTTGGTACTGTGCACCTTCACACTTACACCACCTCACTACTGAGGCATCACGCGTTGCTTGTCTGGATTAGATTTTTATACCCACCTATCAACGCAGCCATCTGTGCAGTCACAGGAATCAACAAAGATGCTGGAGAAATTGTTAAGATAATATCCACGTGGCCACGATGCCCTCCGGTATTTGAAATACGGTAATCTTGCATGGTCAAGATCATTACAGAACGAAACGGGCACAGACTCGGCACCATTGCTAATATCGAAATCAAACACGAGGGGTTTGGGATTTACAATGTTCCTGCCCAACAGTACGTATGTGTTGAAGGAGAACTGATCAACAAATAAGAAATTGCACTCTGTCTCCAACAGATAATTTTGCACATCTTGGAAGCTTCTCAGACTTCGGCCACAAGGAGCCTTATAATTCACATCCAGTGACTTTGAAAGGCAGTCTGCTTTTGCATGGCGTCTTTGGAAGTGAAACAGGATTGGTATCTTCAGAGGATTTTCACCCTTGTAGGAGCCCACGGCTCTATTAGGAAGACACGCCCTAGAGCACTTGTGGTTCTCATACTGCAGGTTTAAAGGTAAATCTTGAGCTTGACTGGATGCTTCTTTACTCCCTGAACCTGTTGTTTTCATCTCCTCCTTTTTGCTATTTAGAATAAATAAGAAAAAAAAGAGAAAAAAGAGCAGCATCTTAGACAACCAGTAAAATGCTGAGTTTTTCAGTGGTTCAGATTAGAGCAGGAAAGAAACAGCCCATTGCTAGGAGGCCAAGGGTTTCACTGAATCACTGTTCACATTGTGTTACTGCACTTACATCATATGAGGACATGCTGTGGCATTAAAAACAAGGCAACAGCTTCTTTGCAAAAAGAACTTATATACCAAAACAGAGAAAGGACACAAAAAAAAAAAAAAAGGAACAATAACTTGACCCCAATCTTCCAAATCAGTACCTGGAGCTAAACACAGAGACACTAAGTCATGTGCCTGACTGAGACCAAGTCACCTGCACAGTCTGTGAAAGCCTCAGAACTCAACTCAAAAATCATCAAGTCCTAACCCTGATAATCCTGGTAATACTCATGGATCTTTATTCACACCCTAATGCCCTGTTTTATTCTGCAACATTCTCATGAGGTAAATTAGACAAGTTACTCAAAACCTCAGGTTTTCCATGTAGGTCAAGTTAAAAATATTTTCACTTTGAAAATGGCAGGATTCAAAAACAGGTTTGAAATGCTGAATTTAGAAATAAAAGAGAGGTTAAAATCTCTCTCGAATGCACTAGAGAATAAGCCAAATCAGGAGCTGGAATAAACAATCCAATGCACTGACCTGTGAGAACCTTCTACAGAATTTGCAGTGTTGTCCTGTGTAAGGAGACACTGCAATTCGGGTTTGGCTTCCTCTACGTCATCTCCATCAGACACATCACTTGCTGAAAAAAATTGAACGGAAACAAAAACTTCAGCAATCCACATTCAGTTTATAACTGAGCCTGCCTTAGTCACTAAAGACACAATTGCTAAAATCCATTGAAAACAACGCATTGTATGAGCTACAGTTAACAAAGAGCATGTGAGCAAGAGCCCTACTAAAAAAAGAAGGTGCTTGCTATAATTTACGCAGAAGTCATGTGTCTGCATGGAGGTGTGCAAGTGAGCAACAAGCTGACACACAACACACACTCTCACACTTTATCTCCTGCTCCTCCTCTCCCTCCCTCTCTCTCCTTCCCTTCACACAAACAGGAAAAACTCAGGTGTGCATTGACAAACTCGAGGCAGGAATGCATCATGAAGATTTACCCTTTTTCGCACACCACCAGGTGATTCACACATTAAAATCTTCCATGTAGCTTTGAAAGCACATCAAGACAACATGCGTATGGAGCACACAGACAAACTTCTCTGCATTATTTGGGATAAGAGAATACCCAGTGAAGCCGTGCACAGGATGACTCTGCTTGCAGCCTGCTCAGGTTCATCAGGGCTTATGAGCTCAAACTCTCTTCACTTGGTACAAGCCATATACACATAGACACAAACCACAAAAGTACAAACCCACATGAGAGTCCACGGTCCAGTACCTGAGGGAACTAATAATTACGTTTTTTCCCTTGTAATGCTAACAGCCTTCTCAAATCTATTTTATTGATTTCAACGAAGGGAAATGAGCTCCTGGTGAGTAAAACAAGACAAATTAAATCCACGTACCAAATAAATACAACGGAGATGCACATACCATTTGTCAAGGTTAAGAAATCACCTAGATTAGCTTCATTCACCAGTGCCCAAGCCTGCCAGCATTCTATGCAAAAACCAAAACAAAATAGATACAAGGTGTAATTTAAGTAATGATAATAGGGAAAACAAGGTGTAAGTCCTCCAGAGACACTCCTCACTATGCTAATCCAGAGCACTGCAAGACTGATACTATTAGAAACCTTTCGGATCACAGGTCTTAGCAGACACATCTATGAATTACAGTAATGTTACAGCTCGCCTTAGTAGTTGTGAATCATCACCAAATATTCTCCAGCTTTTGGAAAGCTGCTGGAATGTTTCCAAACATACACAAACCAGTAGCCTCCAGTGGCAGTAATACACATAAACACAATTTAGAGTAAGTTTCTCTCTTTATTTTGTCATCGAACTAGTCATCTTCCTGCTAAGAAGGGCTGGATCCTGGCAGACTAAATTAATGCTCCTAAATTGGTGGAAATTACCTTCAGACAGTAAAAAGAACACAGAGACCAGTTCTGCCTCAGACTCTTACCCCATGTAATAAATATTACAAGGTGGCAGACAAATGGCAGCAAAATCCATGCTAATATTTCAGTTTGAAATCTTTACAGAACAAAGTACAGAAAAATTCAAATTTAACTATGTCACAGATTCATTGTGGCATCTGGGAATTCAGGTTCAGCTTTTACCTATGCCCCGCTGTAGTATTTCGTTTGGTAGTTCAAGCATGCAAAAAATGTGCTACCAATTTAAAGCACATAGTACAATGCAGAGTGTGGCTACATCTGTTTAAAAGCATCTTACACTACTGTACATTTTATTGCAAAAAAAAAAAAAAGCAGTAAGATCCACAGATTATGTTTACATGGGTGACCTAATAATAAACAACACCTCTGAATTAAATAAACCAGTAAAAAGAAACCCATGCACTGTTCCAAGCTTATCGGACTTCTGATTTTTAACATAGATAAAGGAAACTTATTTCCATGAAAATCAGAAACAATGCATTGCTGTCACATTTTTCTACTCATGTTTCAAGTTACAATGGTGCCTCTGATGTGAAATAACACTTACATGATTTTAATCCCACTCCAAAATCATTCAGTTCACTGAGATCAGCTCGAAAGGCTGAAACTTCTAACGATAAACGAAACACAAGGCACCACAGATATTTCATTACTTCTCAAGAATTAACATTTTGGTTCCAAGTGCTTAAGAGCCACATGGTGTTTGGAAAAGTACACAGGCAAAATGAGAAAATGGCAAAACACACCTGAAATGGTTAGTCTTTTTTAAAAAAAGCAGATGTATTTTTAAAAGTCCTTAGAAACACCAACTACTAAGTAATTTAAATTGAGAGATATCTGAATTGTGGCAGATGTCACACAGCCCGACACAAAACGGGCCACAGCTTCCCTGCAGTCCAGCTTATCCATTACAAGGATTTCAAACCTTGGTTTGTGGCAGTTCCATTCTTGATCTTTTCCTTGAGCGACAGCAGCACATTTTGCACTTGCTCAAATATGACATCCACTCTTCTACCTCCCAGTTGTGTCCAAAACATCTTCAAGTCACCTGAAATGCAAATTTCCATTTACAAGTCTGTATAGCTCCCAAGAAGTCTGAAAACACAAGCAGCTCCTGGTGGACTTTTCAAAAGCTCCTGCTCACTTCACCAGGAGACAGTTCTGAAAAACCAGCCAGGAGAGCTGTCTTCTTTTGTAGGCTTAAACCTTCAGGAGAGTATTTCTAAAACTAACCAGGAAAGTGAAATGGAAGTCAAGTGACAAATGAACTGGAGTGGCTTCTAATGGTCCATGATGTAACTTTTCGAGCATGCCTACAAAGGCTGCTGTGGAAGCCTTTCTCCAAACACCAGCACATTACTCCCACTATAAATTAATCCCCACTGAAACTCGTAAAAGTGACATAGTAGAATATTTTCAACGGAATGAACAGAACATACTACTGAATAAAAGACATTTAGAATTTTTTTTACAGCTATAACCTCCCTTAGCTACACAAGCTGACTACTCCGTCCCATCAATACTTTCGGCATGTTTTCTAGGGAAAAAATGTTCAAAATATTTTCAGATAAAAGCAGTTTGATAAATTCTGTTCACCAAGTGATACCAGTTGCAATAATTAATACATCCTTTATATCATAGAATCACAGAATGGTTTGGGTTTGAAGGGACTGTAAAAATCATCCAGTTCCAACCCCCCTGCCATGGGCAGGGACACCTCCCACCACATCAGGTTGCTCCAAGACCCATCCAACCTGGCCTTGAACACTGCCAGGGAGGGGGCAGCCACAACTCCTCTGGGCAACCTGTGCCAGTGTCTCACCACCCTCATAGCGAAGACTTTCTTCCTAATGTCTAACCTATATATATAGTGCCACCGTCCTCCACTAGAAATATTTATAAAGAACATTTTGTTTAAAGAAATGTTTTTAAGTTACTGCTCCAGAACCACTTCTCTTTCAAGTGTTTGTACCTTTGAAGCACTAAGTTCATTAATGAAATCTCGATAAAACATTAGCAATGCATCCTTGGCAAGGACTCTGAAAAGAGAATATGAGTGTGTCAACAGACGATGCCATAAAAGAGAACAGGCTCTCTCTCATGCTTAAAGTTTCTCTTCTTCAATGATCAAGCACAAAAGAGTAAGTAAATCTGTTTTCCTACTCCATTTCTAGAGGTAGAGTCCACTGTCCCTGTACTGGGTTTACATCTCAGTTGGCAAACGTGCCAGGGTGACACCTCTTCCGCAGTCATGACATACTGTGGTTTTTTAAAGCTAGTGAAAAAGTATTTTCTTAGTTTCTGACTTAGCAGAGAATGACTTCTGTTGCCCAAGACACCAGAACCTAAGTAATGCTATGGCAGTACAGTCGATGGTTACTCTCAAAAGCATCAAGACAGCAGGGGAGAAATTAACAATCTTTTGTCACCACAACCCCAGCTGCTTATGTCACCAGCAGCTAAGAGAATAATATTTAATATCTATGAGCAATGTTGTACTTTGTTGTGTAAAACAACTGATCTAGCACTAACTCTCAACATCATTTCATGAGCTTCTATATTCACAGAAATTTAAAGAAAAAATGTGGAAAGGTCAAAGTCCCATTACAAAAAATGCCCATAACACTTTTTGGAAACTTACACTACTGCTCCAAAGGACAACATCTGTCCTGTGTCACTCCCATCCCTTTGCTGTGCACAATAGCATCACAAATTTAAAGTTCCAAGAAGTGAGTATATTTAATATCTGTGTTTAAAAATACACATTCAGAAATTCTAGTAAGAAGTTCCACCACTGCAGATTAAAACTGCTGTCCTTATTTCTCACCTGTTGTCAGATATTTCAATACATTCACTAAGTCTGGAGAGCACCGGTGGATAGGCTACTTCAGAGAATGCGTGACAACGTTTTTTCATTTCCAAGTCATCGGTTATAACCTTGCATAGGCCAAAAGGAAGTAAAACACACACTGCTGCATGTAGTGCTCAAACCACTCACTCACCTTGAAACTGCTTCCCCAGTTCTCACACTGGAGTGGCCGAAAACTCCAGCAGCAAAAGCTTGTTTTTGCACAGAGACACAAAGATGGTGTATGAAGTTCAGAATATAATTTCTATTTCAAAAAAGGACACATGTCCACATCACTGATCTCTCCAGTGCCAGTGCTGCTACTGCCAACCCCAGCCAGGAGGACAGGGAATGAAGAGACACAGGATGCATCTACCTTGTCGGCATTCAAAATGGTCCCACAAGCTGATGACTCAGGGTATGGACTAGCACTTGGTGGCAATAGTTCTAAACCTGTCTGAGGCCATCACCTCTGGAGGAATTTTCTTTTCCCTCTATATGATCCCTGTGACCATGTATCTCGCATCGTGCAAGGGAATGATGCTAGAGCAAGTAACAAGCAGCCAAGGCCAGGGCTACTTATGCCAGCTACCAGAAAAAATACTTGGGTGCATGTTTCCTATAAAGGACCCGCAGTGCTGCTGACACTAGGCAAAACTGTTAACTTTTGGTTATCATTTTCACACCAGAAGTGGTGCCAAATATATACAACCTCCCCCTTTCCCTCCAGAAATGCAAATTATACTACCTTCAATCCCCTCCTCCCTGGAATTGGTAAGGTTCTCTGCTTCAAAGGAGTCACACGGCACTGCAAGAGATGCAGAATGGACAAGTAAGATATCGGATGTGAAACGAAAAAGGTTGTAGCTACTTAGTTTTTCAAAAATTATACAAGTAAATACTACAGTGAGCATCAGTGGGAGCACCGTGTGAGAAAGCACTGCGGTGAGACAGTCATCCCATGTCTTGTCAAGACCCAGCTGAAGAACACCCAAACAAAACAAGCTGTGTGAGGAAATTTTTTCTACATAGATCATTTCTTTGTATCCCTCAAGCATGAAGCTGCACGAGACAACCCATACTCCCCATCATATCCAGCCAAGCCTACATAATCCCCACTTCTTAATAGCTCACATTTCGCTTTTCTTTAATAAATGCTGTCACTACAGCAGTACTGCAACTAAAACAATTCACTTAGGAGAAAATGAAGGCTTTTAGGTAATGAATTGCTGAATCTGCTTCTCAACAGATGCAGGAGGCCTTGGCTGCAGTAAGGCAGAGGGGAAGCAAGGCAGCACTCCTCAGCGACACTGAAGGTACCAATGTCTGTCTGTCACCACTCAGGACACAGAGGGCACAGAAAGTACCTCCCCTATGGTCAGATACCCAATATTTTCAGTGCTATAACCCCAAAACCATTCCCACTGCTCCGGCACAAGAACCCCACTTGGCTGGCGAGGAGGCGAGGCTCAGTGGCGACTGTGGACTCCTAGAGAAGTTCCTCGCAGGATCTGCCCAACGCCTGCTCAGAACGCTCTGCTGTTTATCACCGCTTACTTCTTTCCTCTTCCATCCTGCGGGGCTGCTCGGCGGCCGTGAGGCTGCAGGGCCGGGGCTGAGGAGCGGGGCCGGGCTGCCCGGCAGGCTGGGAGCGGGGGGGG
>VZRW01000015.1:48088-65021 GCA_013398125.1 Aegotheles bennettii
CGGGCAGTCACTGGGCCCCTGTGGGAAGCTCTTGGCTGAGCTGAGTGGGGCTGCGGGCGCAGGGGCGGGGAGCAGGGGACAGCGAGTTGCAGAGGGGTGTTGGGCCTTTGATTCTAATCTACCAAATTAAACTGTTTGGTAAGTGAACGAGTACACTCCACTACTGGCACCTGCCGTTTGCCTTCGCTGGTTGCAGCTGTACCCTATGAAGTACTAGATATTACTGCCTTTTTAATACAAAGTGTAACAATAAAAAAAATACATTGCCCTTAAAATTTTCAGCAGCATTACTTTGCAAGTGTTTGTGTTGTGACTCTGTAAAAGGATTTTTCAGGGAGGCAAAAAATTAATCTGCTCTTAAAAGGTGGGGAGGGTGGTTTGTCATCACTTTTTTGTCACTTTTTTTTTTTTTACCACCACTTTAAATGGTAGAGATACATAACAAGCTCAAACAACTGTCAAAGCACATCAAATCTTGTGGATATTATTGAGAGTATTTGGGGAGAGAGAATTTTAATTGGGGGGGGAGGAAGAATGCTACGTTGGCATGACTTGGAACTTTGGTCAGACGCAGAATCCTCCAGAAGATCTTGATGCCCAGCATCTGCTTTGTACTTTACAAAACCTTTTAAATGTTTACATAGGCATATCTACATCTGTGCCGGTGTTTGGAGTTCACTAATAGGCCCATAAGTACTCCCTAACTACAGAGAGAAGTGAGACAACTAACAGTAACATAGGGAACAGGGTGGCTTAGCATTACTAGAATGTCCCAATAAAAACAGTAGCTTACATTTTTAAAAGAGATATTTCTCTCCTCTGGTAGTTTATTTTTAAATTGGGTACAAGCTTTTCTTGCTCTTGGAATATATGATGTTATGATTGCAGATTAAGTAATTTCATTTTACTTAGTATGTAGACACAAGCAAGTGAATGTTGAGTATTATGAAACACTTGTGTTAACAAATTGTATATGAGGAATATACCAAAAGCAAAGAAGATGGAGCCCAGCATCATGATGATTGTATTAATTAGAAGTTATTTTTTATAATTTATTTTCTCATAAAATTTTTCTTCTTTTGATAAGTGTCTCCTAAATGGCCTCCTGTGTTTGCCTGCATGCTTTGAAACTATGTGGTATGCGTTGATCAATAATATGGAGTAATCTTATAAACGATGAGTGTTGTTAAATAATCGTAATTGCGGCTGGGTAACAGGATTGTGTCTCTCTGCTTGCCTGATACAGTTAGGAAATGATTGGGGGTTTTGATGATAAAGTTCCCATATGCGTTGTGGTCACGAGCAGCAAATGAGCTTTTTTCCAGCAATAGTTGGTTGAAAAGTAAGTACTGGGAATCTGACTGTGGTAATGGTTTTACTTGGCAGCAATCAGTGGTGTTACCCTGTGGCGCTGAGGAGAGCAGCCCCTTGGCTCCGAGCAAGCTGCTGGAGCTTATTCCACCTGCTGTGGTGGTGTGTGTCATGTGTGGGTGAACACGCACCACGGGGGTCACTGACGGCGAGGCCCAGCTCCAAGGAGGAGAGCTGGGAAGTGCCGAGGCTGACCTGGGGATGAATGCAAGGAATCTACTAGAATGAAATTTGGGACCAGTCGAAATCAGACTATTCACGCATATATAAATGTATTTCAAGTCAGTGTGATTGGAAATGCAGCTTTCTGTATGTTAGGATGTGAATGCAGGGACATGTAGTGAAGAGGTAACGCGATTGTAATCTGTGTTGTTCTCTATAAAGTGCGAGTAGCACTTAAAAGCTTTTATTAGCAACTGGGGGTGATGGAAGAAGCTGGAAGCACATGACTGCATGCCTCTCAGACAAAAGAGAAATTAGTGATGTTGTTTCCTTGCTATCTGAAGCAAAAGGAATGGGAAATAAGTCTCTTAAAGATTAATGGCTCTGAGTCAGTTTTGAAACATACCTGAGTTTCCCTGGTTTTGCTTTTATCTGGAACTGTAAGGTACGCTTTCTGCAACACGGCAGCAGATTCTGCCAGTGAGCTGGCAAACTCAGTTCTTCCCAAACTTGTTAGGTGGCAGGCACTCACCAGCGATGCTGATCTGACATCCCAGTAACCTGCCGGCAGCACTCCTCCAGCAGCAGCGTAAGCTCCTTGGGGCTCTCCCAGCAGCTTCTGCAGTCTAGACCTGGACTGACTGACTGCATCTAGAGGTGAGGACAGCCCCTTCCACGTTCGCTGGCACCTTGGTTCGGGTGGCTCTGAAAGGGCTGACTGTGCTGCTGAATGGTGCTGTTGACTGAGTTGCTGAATTACGCTTTTGTGTTACATAGTTCTGGTTGTATTTTTAGAGACTTCAGATGAACGACTGCACAGACAGGCAGACCTCAAATGTCTCCTTTGAGTGGGAGGAGATGAAGCTGGTCCAAAAGGAACTATCTCCTCCAGTTCTCCAGGGAAGTTTTTATCATCCTGAGTGTGATGGGGGTTTGGGTGCATCCTCATATGGCCAGATAGGCTTGGGTGAGGTACAGAGACATCGGTCAGACTCCCAGAAATAGCAAAGCAGTCAAAGCCATAGACTTTGGAAAGCCATGGGCATTCACAAAACGTTTCCTAATTCTCATTTAGCTTTTTGTCCTTTTCTGATGGGGTTGGCTTTTTGCTTTATTGACTCTTTTCTTCTTAACATATCTTCATACCAGTTGAGTACTTTTACCAGCTCCTTCACTGTTACCTTTCTTGGTGATTTAACTTGCTCCCTTATAGGTAAATGACCACACCTCGTTCTTTCAAAGTGCAGCTTTAGCATAATGTTCTCTTTATTACATTGATTAATTTGAGTATGGTTTACATGTACTCTCTTGTTTTTCAAACATTTAATCTACCTTGAGTAAGATGACAGAGTAAGATTTCTTGTAGGTGTGTTGCTTACTAATTCGACTTATCACAGGCTTTTTACAGGGCCTCCCTAAGTTTTGTTACTATGTTTTGTAATTCTGTTGCTGTTGTAGATGTGTTCGGTTTTAATTAGGTTATTTGGATATTAATTTCTCCAGCTACTAAATCAAATAAAGGGGAGATTTGGGATCTCTGAGAAGCCTGTAAAATGATTTTGTTCTACCTGTGGTGTATGCACGTTTGCATTCCTGGCAACTAAAAGTCAAACGAATTGTCTATTTGAGAAGTGGAGCTTCTGAAATCATAGACTGTTGTGGTCCTAAGGGAATCTTAAAACACAGGCAGAGACTGGCTATGAAAAGGAAAGGAAAAATTTGTGTCACTCTTTAAACAATAGACTTCTTTCATGTGGAGGACGTAGATGTCTGTTAATTACCAACTGGCTTGAGGGTTTTGGAGTCTGGCCCAATATGCTGAAACTCTTAACCATCCGCTAGCTGCATGTCCTTCAAGGTCTGCATTTGGAGACTGGTAATGTAGTGGATTTCATCTTTGTAGACTGTTTATGTAGTAGAAACGTTTTCATTTTTAGCTGTGTTTTTGTCTTACAGTCTCAGTGTTCATTGCCAGCATGGATTCCAGACAATTGCGTGAACACAGGAAGAAAGGACTGGTTTAAATGTTAGATCATGCTGGACTAGATCGAGGAGCCCGTTTTTGCTGTGCCACAGCCCCACCACAGTACACTGATCAAGACCTGAAAGTGTATCCTCTGATTTTGGATGAGGCAGACAAATGAACAAGATCTGAAAGCCTGTGATTACAGTTGCACTTGAAAGGAACCCAGAGCTCTGGAAACCAGGCAGTAGATGTGTATGATGAAAGGAACAAAAAATAAATGGATGCCTGAAAACCTTTTTATCTTAATTTCTCCATGTGAGCGTAACTATATATTTATCTGAAGTAAATGTTCACTGGTATTTTCTGAAGTGAAGCTAGTGGTTTTAAAGTATTCTGACCCTTTTGATGGGCTCTGTTTGTGGGTTTGTGTGCAGATTAAAGTATAGGCACAAAGTATTTTCACTGAATGAGGATGTAACAGACAAAAATTTCTAGGCAATCTTCAAGATTTAGGGAATATGCAGTGTTCCCACTCCTAAGAGATGTTCTGTGGAGTGCTCCACAACTTTTCTTTTTTTTATGTGCCTTTTATTATTTGAATCAAAGTGCAGAGAGAGCCATCCTTGTGATGCCAGCTGATGTAAGGCTGATGGGTTAGGCAAAGGAGTGAGTGCCTGGCATGGAATTGGACCTGGCCTAATAAAAGCCATCAAAAGGAGGCATATGGCAAAAACTTGAAGTCATTATTGCGCATAGATGGAATAACAGCTTTCAAATACAAATGAAACCTGTAAGATTTCAAATATACTAAGAGGAATTTGACTACAACCGTAGCAAACAGAGTAAATAAGTGTTGTGGCATAGAGGCTTGACAACAGGGCTCTTTAAAAGAAAATTCTGAACTAAATAGTCCTTAGTCACAGCCTTCTGTGGGAAAACTAATTTAGCTGAAGAAAGTCCTATTCTTTTAGCTGACTCTTTTTCCTGAACCGGTTCACTGTGCTGGATCAGCAGTTGGTTTGGCCTAACTTTGTAGAGGTGTGGAAACTGATACTAAAGTGCGGAGAACAGGAGCAAGGATGGGAAGCAGTATTGCTCTATTAATATTTATTGTGTTTGATTTTGTTAATGAGCATTATGAAGGGTTGTGATGGGAATGTGGGAAGCCACAGTCCCCTGAGCATTTTAGGTTGGCACTGGCAAAGAAAGAAACAGGTCTGTTCTCCCTGTGCTCCTCAACCCTCCCCTATTCATTTGTGTCATTGCTCAGGGAACTGGTTGGCTTTGTTTTTTTTAAAGTTACTTATTTGGCTCAACTAATTTTATCTGAATAACTCTCCCCATCTAATTTGCTGTGCAGCCACTTGATGTTTCTGTTTTTCTCTGGAGGTGGCCTAAGGGTAAAATGAACATCTGGAAATAGATGGATTGCTTTCTAATTTTATTGCCAGTGTCATTTATTCCAGTTTAAAGTGCTTGTGCAACTATTTCTTTATTATGAGCAAAGTGCTGGTATGGGCAGAACACTTACTGTGTCCAGGTGATTGCAGATGGTCTTCATCACACAGCAGAGCTGTCCTAAGCCTGGACCTCTCTGTGTTCTCAGTTGTGCTAGACCAAAAACCCCTTCTGCTTTTTACAGACTAGCAGAGATGAATGGGTTTCTTTTTGGAGCAATTGAATTTAACTTCTTTGTTATTTTTTTCTGTAAAATTCTTGAATGACTGGAACCAAAGAAGCTATATTGAAAATGTGTGAGACATCCTTCAGCGCACTGCATAAGGACAGTGAACTGTGGGCCCAAACCTTTGTAACCCTCTTTCATAAGAAATGTTACTGAAGTGACTCTAATGTATGGATTTTCTGCTTCTTTCGCATAAGTGGATAGATATGCTGTTTGTTACCAAGAAATACCGAAACCAATTTAGATTGTGTGCAGACTGACGTCTTTAAAAAAAAAAAAAAAAAGGTTGAGTGTTGCTAGACAAACAGTTTTCAAGTGTATCTGCCAAAAAAAAAGTCCACCTCATGCTGCTGGTTACCTTAGTTTAGTGTGCAGGTATGGTTTCTGTCAAATTTGTGATTAATCAGCTAAGTGAGTTGTAGTTTGCTAGCATAAGCTTTAAGTGAAGGATTATTTTTAAGATTAATTGATTTTGTTAAGGAATTCATATCAAGGTGCTATAACCCTTGCATAAGCAGATCAAGATGTGTGGTTGCAGCCTGGGTATAGGAATGAAGAAGAAGGGACAGGATATTTTTATTTTTTTAAAAACTGTTTTTGCCACCACATATTATAGAAATATTTATAAAATGCATCTCCCCTCCTCCAAAAAAAGTGTTCATTGGTCGATGAATTTTTTTTTATTTTCCTTGGTTCTTTCTCCACAGTTTCACTTGCTTCTCCAAAAGCTGCATTTTTAAGGGAAGTAAGAGGGATCTGTTTCTTTCCACCTGTTAAATTTTCAGGGTGTCCGGCAGGCTGGTCTGTCTCCTTCTGCAGTCACGCTATTCCTAGAACTGCTGCAAAGGAGGTGATGGCAAGCAGGGCATGACTTCCCCTTTTTGGCAGCAATGTAATCTTAGAGCAACTTAATCAATTGTGAAAAAACCTTTACATTATTTTACAGCACGAATTTAAAAAAACCTTTTGATATCTCAGTAATGTTTGTGCCTTGTGTTTCCTGTTGCAAGAGACGGTAATTAAGATGGAAGAAAGTGCTGCTGCATAACTGGATGCTGAGATGTGGGTTCAGTTGAGTGATGGCCTCTGGATTGGGTGACCTTTGTTAAAGACCCCATGTCAACCTAGCACAAAGACACTTGCACAAATGTATATATACAGATTTGTTGCAGCAAAGAATGCAGTTCCCTTGCTCTTCAAGTGTTGGAAGGAAATTGTGTGGGGCTTTTTAAATAAGGGCACTGGAGATTCTGAATATGGAGAGGTTAAAATAATGTCGAAAGAGTTCAGTTCCAGCATCTGTAGTGATCCTAGCAACACGTAACATTCAGCTCTTTGTTACGCCTTTTTTTCATATGTCAGCAGGGAGGCATGGCTGTATCAACTTTCCCTCCTCAGGTATACCTTCTAATTTGGTACTCTCACTTTCTGCAGTCCGCTGGCAATGAAGCAGCTGTATTTTGCTTCTGCAAATGAGCAGAAGATGACCAACTCATGGTGGTCATTCACTACCTGTTGGTTTTGGATACAGGAGAAGCTGTCTGCAATATATGATTTATTTGTTGTGACAAATAAAGCACCAAATTAAAATTTATAGGGTAAGGGCAGTATTGCAGAGTGGTTGTAGTCATCTGTTAAGGTAAATGTCCTGTATATCATGTAATCATTCTCTGGGAAAAGTTTGGGTTTGGGTTTTTTTGTTAATTTTTGGTTGGGGGTTTTGTTGTTGGTTTGGGTTTTTTTTTTGACAAATAGGTTAATGTATCTTAGCAAACAAGCTAAGTAAGGCTGAACCTTATGAATGCAAGCCTATTACATAGAATTGCATTGACCTTTGGTCCTACTCCTCATCTGCAGGCCATTAATACGTCTTGCCTTTTACATTACAATCCATGCTTAGGTCTGTAACTGTCTGTGACATCCGTACTCCTCTATTGCAAGCATCACACACAGCCCTGGGCAAAATACAAAAGTAAAAGACAAAGGGCTTTTGGTCAAAGGCAGCTTGAATGAAGGCAGGTTTGAATGAACTCTGAGGTCAGATTGACTTGGTAGTCTTTAGGATATGCGCTGTTTGGAAAAGGCTTTTCCCTTCAAAAAACCCCAACATCAATGTAAGCAGATACATGCCCCTACAATTCATCTGTGTTCCACCCTCTTTTGTCAGGGAAAGGAAGATGTTGCCAGAGGATTTCCCGAGATATTCTCATGCTATTCGAGTTTATTGGGCAGCAGTTAAATGCTAAGAAAACATGTACAGAGATTTTGCCCATTGTTTTTCCTCTGTCTTGCTGAACTCTCTTTACCCTGTCAACTGAGTATCTTCTCATCATGGTTCATAAGGTCATGGGAGAAAATGGCTGTACAAGTATGTGACATTTCTGTCTTTGAGGATGGAAAACACAGGGGACTAAGCAAATCTTTAGTTCTACGTGATGTGATGTGCTTTTACATCACTAATAGATTTCTAGCATTGTTTGCAAGAGCCTCTCTCAAAGTTAGGAAGGGGGAGAGTGTGAGAACGCGTAGCTATCTAGAATGTGCAGAGACAAATACTAAAAGGTAGTTTAAGCAAAGGAAGAGCCCCCGTCTTGATTTGGAAGTGGTTCATGTGCAGCAGCCAAATATATCGGAATTAAGTATACTATGTTTTTGTAAAGATGATTGAAGAAAACTTCCAATTTTCTTCAGGATCTAGGTCTAATGAGAAGTTCTAAAAATACCAGGAACAAAAAGAACAGTGACTTGTGTCTGATGGCTGCACTAAAGTTGTCAACAATGATGCTGAAAAGACAGAACTGTTATGTACATCAGTAGTGAGAATGAAGCTGAATATTACAAATAATCATATAATGGTGAACCAGTCCATCATATTATGGCAATAAATAAAGACTGAACAAACACTTAGGAAAATTTGTGTTACAAATGTGTAAAGACTGAAGAATATTTTTTTTACATGGCTAATGTAAAACTGTGCAAAATCTTAAGGACTGACATGCAGCAAGTGCTATTCAATATAATTAATAGAAAACCGATATTATAAAATGTCTAGTATATCAGCTAGATTAAGGGTTTGATCACATCTGTCTAAGAAACTGATTCCTGAAAATGTTACATTCGATGAAGAATCATTGAATTAAGATAAAATTCTCTGATGTTCAGTCACTGGATGTTTGTTTGAAAAAACAACAACCCCAAGTGAACACAGAGTTGGAAGAAAATGCAAAATCCTTCCTGACAGTTTTATCTAGGCCACGTAGAGTAGAAAAATGACAAATGATGGCATGGCCTCATGTATTTGATAGAATTAAAGAGCACATTAGCCGACTCTTTTGAAAGATGGACTCAAACCTTTGGGAGGTTAATCACCATGAAAGAAGGCTCAATGCACCTTGGGGATGAGGAACACTGTCATAAAAAACAGCACTGCAAGGTATCAAGGCTTGTGGGCAACAGTCAGTGGATAAGACACAGCGTGTAGACAAATGGCAGCCAAGAGCTGATAGTAGTCAAACACACTGAATGCAGAACAGGAGATATCTTTCCAATATTATTGACCTCGCTTCTGGAATATAGTCAGGTTTGATGGATTCAGTTCAAGACCTATTTTTAAATTGAAGTCAGTACTGGTTGTAGGTGTTGGGAAAATGTATCTCTACACAATGTAGATAGCAATGAAGAAGTAAATTCTGAGTTTGTTGAAGTGATTTGATCATGTACCTATCTGTGATCAAAATGGACAGCCTTCAGAAAGCATATATTTGCAAATACAAGAGCCTCAGCAGCAAGAAGCAGTAAGTAAAAAAGAATATGAACTTGCATAAAAGGAAAATATATATTTAAGTGATAACTAATTAACTATTGCACTAGCTTATTGATGGACTTCATAGATTCTCCAACACTTGCAATCAATGTCAAGATTCAAGATCTTTTAAAAAACTGCTCTTGTTCAAGAAGCTGTTGAGCTACGTCAAACAATAATTCATGCTTTGAGAGAACCAGAGTAGATCTTTGCAATTTTAAAATTCCTTTTTTTGGTAGTAACAACATTAATTTCTTGTTTTGAAAGGAAGTAAAAATTTGTTTCAAACTTTTTTTCCCAAATAAGGTCTTTATTTCATAAGTCTATAGGAAGTATTTTGACCTCTCTGCAATTTAAGTTCTGTGTAAATTGTCACAGATCTTCATTACAGGTTACTTTTAAACTTCTAACCATGTCATCTATATGTTTTTTAAACAGAGAAAGGTAAAAATAGGTAGTGTGGTTGTTGGGTTAAATGACAAGGTATTAAATAGCTTAGGTTTACGTCTTTAGTTACTTGGCTAATACACAGCTGTTTGGATACAGGTCTTTGTGTACTGAAATCTTTCAATGGAAGTTCTTATGCTTGTGAAAGTAATTTCATCCTGTGATGACAGCTAGTAGAGACTGTCTTGCTGCGGTCGTGGAAAGTTAAACTGGTATGATCCTTACTGGGTGACCTTCTCACAGGACTCTACCTGCTCCCAGGAAGCAAGCCATTTCTTTTCCCTGGCTCTTGGGTGGAAACTCCAAAATCGGCAGTAATACCAGACATAATTTTACGTCCTTATGAGCACTGTTGTTTTGAAAGAAAAGGTTTTGGGACTTCTCTTTCAATTCCGCTATCGGGCCTACAGCTCTGCTTGATTTTGTAGATAGGAAATTTTGTCTCCTTGTGATGTGAGGCTTGGACATGGCATTGAGGAATGTCATATGAGAGAGAGAACTGAGGTATTGAGTGCATATTTGATATTAGAAAATGTGTTCTGGTGGTGTTCAGACTCGATAGCTTCTGTCTATGATACAAGCATTATTTTTTTGCAAATATAGTTGTTAACTTCTCGTGTCTGGGCTGATACAGCTTGAGACTCCTTTTTCATTTGTGAGGGGGTACACCTTACTCGCTTGCAGTGCTAATCGTGACCTTTTTTTTGTTGTTGCTATTGGACAGTAGCAGCCTTTCACCCTTCAGAGAGGTAGATTTTGATGGCAGATAAAGTTGTTTTGTGAATGCACACTGCAAAAACACACACAGAGGAGAAAAATTATCAGCTGCTTCTGTAGGAAGAGAGTAGATATGTGAACTACCATTAGCAGGAGAAAACTGTCACTTCTTAAACTATTTCCAGAGGGTGTGACAATACTTGTAAGTATAGATTTCTGTGTTGTGTAATAAAAGAGCTGTCAGATTTCATTGAGAAATGTGTAAAGGAGTGATGTTTGCCAAGATTTTCATTGGTATATTTGAATTGATATAACCTATATATATAGAGCTTTCCATTTATGTCATGTGGTGAGTTAGTTTCTTCCAAGTATCCAGAGCCTGTCAGGGATCTTCACTGCTGAGGCTGTCCAGGAGCAGAGTTGAATCAAAGCACACCCAGGTGCCTCAGCTGCTCTCCCTCCAAAACAGAAGACGAGCACATTGCTGTATGTTGGTCCCTGTTCAGGACAGGCTTCCTGTGCTAAAAAATGCCAGCCTGCAGTGTGCCTGCTGCCACTTCAGGAGTTCAAGGGATGATCCTGATTTGTTAATTAAAATAAAAGGAACTCAGCCCTTAATTGCACACTTTGTGGTTGTATGTGTCTTATGTAATAATTCATTTGTAATGTCCATCATTGGGCAACACAGATGGGGAGAACAGCGGATGGCTTTTCAGTAGGATGGAAATGTGTATGGTTAAGCTTTCCCCATGGGGGAGTAACACTATTTGACTTTGTAGAATACCGTACAGGTCAATTGGCTCAATATAGTCAACTTTTGGCCATGATGGACTACATAGCTCTTTAGGGAGGCACTGGAGGTTCCATCCTGGGATGAGAAGACTATGTAACCAAAATTTGTGATAGGAGATTTGTGACAACAGGGACCACTCATCACCTAACAGGTAGGATGATCACTTTAAGGTCATGTTGTGATCCTTATCGTGGGACAGGAAATGTAAGCATCCATTGACTGGGTATCTGCCACATGAAGGCAAGTAACTTAGCAGTCTGACAAGTGATGAATATACGTAGTTGTTTGTCAGGAGGAATCACTTTGGGATTCTTGTGAAGGCAATGTCTTCATGAGCAACTTGAGCTTGATGAATTCTCAAGGTTCCCTGTCCTAATCCAGTATGTTAAACTAACATTGCTGCAGGACAAGAGCAAAACATGAGCTGACCTGGGTTCTCTTTCTTCAGGGGAGCAGCGTTGACTGCCAGAGATTTTCTTATGTGACTTTGGGCAAGTTAGTTTAGGGCAACACTTGGTTATAAATAACAGCCACTTTTCATGAATTATAATAATGCTTATGTTTCATTGTTTTACACTGGAAAAAAAATGTAATTCTTCATTTGAAAGCAGCAGTTTAGACTCTTTTGGCCTAATATTATTCTGGTTTTGGTTCAACCATTCTGCTTTAGTGAAATTCTTAACTTTCATGAGAAAAGACTAAGAACTTTGTTCTGTTTGTGGGCATGGTTTCTGGAGACGTACATCACACAAACTGCAAGATTGTTATCCCAGTCTGCAAGAAAAGGACACAGCAAGCTGGGTACTACCTAGTATGTTTGTTTGGGTTCCGTCGCTGTGGTGTCAAAGTACCTTATGGTCTTGAATGCACTTGTTTTCCCATGGGGAGACTAAGTGGCTTTTCCGAGATCACATAGAAATGTGTGACACAGACAAGAACTGATTCTTGGTTTCTTTGGTCTGAACTCATTTATTCGTCAGTAAAGCACTCTGCCTCTGCATGGACTTTCTGGTAGTAGTTGTTCTCTTGTCTGAGGCAATCACTTGAGAAGTACAATGGTTCTGTAGGTAAATCCTGGGCTTTGCTGCCCTGAAATAGTAACTGAGTGGGACGCAGTAAATCACTGATGGTGCTGAGTTCTTGTTTTATCTCTCATCTATAGGAATAGCAGTCTCTGAGCTCTCTTGACTGCTTAGTCTTGAGAATCGGAAGCAATTCAAAGCAGTCTGTTGTATCTAAGTACTGCGGATATGATTTCAAAGTCTCCCAAGAAAAGGAATACTTCCTTTTTAGGGTCTTTCAAGCAAAAGTGTGGAGAGTGTGGAGCCATTTGTAGCTATTGGCATGGTGATCTTGGATGTCACTTCAACAAACCTGTGAGTTGCCAATTGCCAGAAGCTGGAAGAGAACAGTGGTCCTTCTTCTGGTATGTATTTATTTTATGCTTTGCACTTGGTGTCAGCTATGCTTGAAGAGGAGGTTTGATGGAGCTTTTTGGATGATGATCCGAAATGACAGTTTCCATCTACTGACATTCTTTAATGATACATTTCAGAGTGCACATCTTTGCATGTTTGCTTGGTGCCACCAGAGCTTGGTGCCTCCTGAGCAGTTTGTAAGAGTTACTGCAGATCTTAAAAAAAAAAAAAAATCGTATTAGGAATTGTTTATATTTGCATTAAATGAAACAGGAAGAAAAAGGCAGTATATGCTTAGGGGCACTAGAGGGAGCCAGGAAGAAAAAGAGCGTGAGGTCGAGAGGAGGTGCTCTCCCCCTCCGCTCTGCTTTCCTGAGACCCCACCTGCAGTTCTGTGTCCAGCTCTGGAGTCCCCAGCATAAGAAGGACATGGAGCTGTTGCAGCGAGTCCAGAGGAGGGCCACGAAGATGATCAGAGAGCTGGAGCAGCTCTTCTATGAAGACATTTTGAGAGTTGGGGTTTTGAGAGTTGGGGTTGTTCAGCCTGGAGAAGAGAAGGCTCCGGGGAGACCTTAGAGCAGCCTTCCAGTACTTGAAGGGGCTACAGGAAAGCTGGAGAGGGACTTTTTACAATGGCATGAAGTGACAGGACAAGGACTAATGGTTTCAAGCTGAAAGAGGGTAGATTTAAATTAGATATTGGGAAGAAATTCTTTCCTGTGAGGGTGGTGAGACACTGGCACAGGTTGCCCAGAGAAGCTGTGGCTGCCCCCTCCTTGGCAGTGTTCAAGGCCAGGTTGGATGAGGCTTGGGGCAGCCTGGTCTGGTGGGAGGTGTCCCTGCCCCTGGCAGGGGGGGTGGAACAAGATGATGTTTAAGGTCCCTTCCCACACAAACCATTCTGTGATTCTATGAAAACCACTGAAGACATGTTTGCATTTTTAGGAACAGCATATACAAAGCATCCATTTAAATTCTTCTGCTGACTTCAGCTAAAATGCAGTTACAGGTCGGCCGCTGCCTCTGGCTGCTCTCTGTTTCCCCACACTTCACTAAGGAATTTTCAATTTTCTAGTCCTGAGAGAGGCCAGAAGCTTTTTAGATGGCTGTAGGGAAAACCACCTGCCCCACTGTAGCCTGAACCCTTTTTTTTTTGCCTTGTTTTGTGTTTGGATGAGCAGCCAAAGGTTAATTTGCCTTCCAGTGCCGATCGCTTTTTGAGGGGGGACTGGTGTATAGGCTTAGTTCTGAGTTTGTCTCCCTCCAAGATTATATGGGGGAGAAAGTAAGTGGGGGAATTTGTATTGGGGGTCGATCAGAAGAAGAAAAGTTTTGATCATGTTAATTTGGAGTGGCCCCCTCCAGGGGAAAATGAGTCTTTGTGAGCTTGTAGAATAAACACACAAGCATGAAGTTACTGTAAAGTCTCCCCTCTTGTTTTATGAGGTTTTAGAAGTGTTGTTTGGAACACTTTTTATATTGTTTTGTTGTAAAGCTAAATGTCTTGAGTTAAAGTGTAACAGCTTTACGATGTAGATAAGTAATTTGGTTTTAGTTCCCCCCACCCTGATAAATTGCTGTGATGTTGATATCTTGGGATCTGTAAGAGTAGGATGGAATCCTGGGGGGTGGCAGTTCTTCTAGTTTTTAGGTTTTGGACGGTGGGGGAATGTTTTTAGTATTCTGAAGTTTCTTTTCTTGATAATCCAGTATTACACAACTAAACTTGTCGCTGGGGAGAATTGAATTTTGATGGCCTGGAGCCTTGGCCGTGAGCAATTCTGGGGGAAAAGAAGGAAATTTTTTTCTTGCTATTATCTGAGGCTGCTTAGGGCTTTGGAATGCTGGAAGTAATCTTGGAGGAGGTAGACAGACTGGGAGTAGGTGATTTAATTGTGAGCAGAATTAATATATATGTACTACATGTTTATCATCCGCCTCTGTAATTTATTGCTACCACTCTCATTGTTCAAGCTCCCTAATTTCTCTTTTCCACTTTAGAAAATAAATGGAAAGGGCAGGAATAATGGACTGGGGTTTTCTTCCTTTAGTCTTTGTTAGATGGCATGATTTTTAAGTTACGAAAACAAGGGCAAACATTACGCAAAAGTACTCTAACCGTGCTTTAGCCTGAGGACTCTGCTCACTTTAAAGGAAACAAATATAATGGAATTTAAATGTGTGTAGGCTGGAGTCCTTTAGCAGTGCACAGGTGTTTTTTTTTCAGTGTACTTTGAGACTGTAAAGAGTTGTTGGTTGTTCATAATTACATCATTCCAGATTTGAGATGGCTACAAATTATGAATTGAAGCAGACATTTCTTTTGAAATATTTAATAACCTCTTGGTAACAAAAAAAACCCCAACAGGTAAGAGCACTAAGTAATTATGGCTTAATTCCTGCTGGGTGGTTCAGAGCCTTTTCCTGTCATCTGAGAATTAACTGTACTGAAGATGAAACAGAGTGCTGGAAAAGCAGGGATTTTTTTCCCCCCTTTTAGTTACTCTGCTTTGCACTGTTTCTCCTGCTGCAATGCAAGGATGGGGGCAGGTGTGTTTCTTGCTCTCCCAGTGTGTAGAGGGCTCCTATTAAACACCAGAAGTAATTCCTCAGGTAGAAGACTGTCAGAGTGGAACTGTAAATTGAGTACATATTCAATTTACTCCTCAGAAGCAGGCAAACAGGCATACTTAGTCCAAAAGAGAGGATAATAATTTTTTAGATAAATTTCTTATGCTTCCAAAGAGCTGCTTACTGAGAACGTGCTGTGAATACTGCAGAGAACTCCATGATACACAGATTATCCAGTGGGGCCCCTTAATGTGCAAACAAAACAGCTTTTTTGTGATTATTCAGTCTTCTTTGATTATTCAGCTGCAAGGTAGCACCGACCAATGTTGAACTCCATGGGGCAACAGAGGGGTGTCTTTTTACCTGTTGAAGCAATGATGGGTGCACTGTGAAAAGGATGTAATTTCCCTTGGGCAATGAAAAAAAGGAATTCTTCTCATAAAAACACATAGTGCAGATTAATGACACAACATGCATAGACTTCTGTGTTGCCTTAGGAAAACCTGGTACCTTCAGTAGTAGCCCAAGGGCAGAGTTTTTATCGCTTGACTTTCACTGTGACGTTTACCCAAAGGCTGCAGTATCCGATAAAAAAGGAAGGGCCAACCCCAGCATGGGGGTAAGGTG
Source organism: Aegotheles bennettii (assembly GCA_013398125.1). Lineage (NCBI taxonomy): Eukaryota > Metazoa > Chordata > Aves > Caprimulgiformes > Aegothelidae > Aegotheles > Aegotheles bennettii. The sequence goes on from VZRW01000015.1 coordinate 63,647, forward strand.
CCGAGGTGCCACATGATGCATTGCCCATTCACCTCTCCCCGCTGAGCCAGGGCAGAGTGAGACACCCATGAAATGATGCCCAGCACCCGTTTTTTAGCCTTTGCTGGTTGTCTATGTGCCTACTAAGCTTTGTGGGGAAAGATGCGGCTTCAGCGGGTGGCTTGGCATCCACAGCATCCCTTGCTGAGCTCTCTCTGGAGGTGGCCTGGAGAGGAAACTTGCCCTGGGTGTCTAACATAAAGCCTTTAATTGCGCACTGGAGGAATATCTCAATATGGGTTTGAAGCAGAAATTGCCACCTGGTGTCACTTGTTGCAGAGCTTTTGGGTGCTGCCATTTGCGCTCATGCCTTGCCTGACAGATCATCACGATACCTCAGCCCCATGTCTTTGGCTTGCCCTGAGCAGTACTGGGAACAGGCACTGGGAACAGGCAATAAAATCCATCTGAGGTTGGCTTAGAACTTCCCATGCAAACACAGGAGCAAACGCAGGGTGGTTAAGGGAGCAGGGACTGCTTCTGCCCCTCTGAGCCCGGGGGGGGACACAGAGCCACTGAAGCCAGGCAGGCTGCTGATCCTTGGCTCTTCTGAGTGAGGGTGTGGGAGACTCCTCTTGGCCTCTTTAGGGGCTGGGATTGCTAGCAAAGGATGTTGGCCCTTTAAAAGGTGGCGGTTTCATCTGTCTTCCTCAGAAATGAGGTTTCTCATGCTTCTTTTGATGCCTCTAAGGTAGTGAATAGCTACTGCAGGTGAGCCCTGAATCACAATCTGACATGACTGTAGTGCTGGTGTGCAGCAGGTGCTGAGATTGGCTTCCCAGGCAAACGTGGCATACAGAATTATTTTTAATAATGTAGGACTTTGGCTTTGCCCTGAGGAAGAGGGGACGGGAGGTGAAATCTCCCCCCATGCTGGTGAGCTCAGCATAAATACATGCTGGGCTCTCATCCCTGCCGGGGCTCGGCCGAGATCCGGGTGAAGATGGGATTTAAATCCTGCAGTGGCTGGTACAGCATCCTCCTTTCTCTGCTCTCGACAGCCAGGAATGGGGGGAGAAAGCTGCTCACCATTCCTTTTGGGAATATGCAGCTGCCAAGAGATAAAAGTGAACCATTATAAATTCCTTTAATTGCACTTTGCTGTATTTGTGTGCTTGATAATAGCTGGTAGCACTTGTTTCAGAATATTTTAAGCGATTTTTTTCCTTCCCCACCGCATTAGCCTTTGCAAACATCCATCAGGCTGATGCATTTCTTCAGCGGGATTTGAATTTTGCTTGGAGTCCACTGCAGATCCCCCCCTCCTCCCCCCGCCCCCCCAAGTGTTATTGTGGACAAGCATTATCTTTATGCTGTCATACATGGTCAGGCAGGA
>VZRW01000015.1:65404-83217 GCA_013398125.1 Aegotheles bennettii
CGTCCCCGCCAGGCGCGGGCGGATGGAGGATCACTGAGGGCGGCTGCGGAGCGGCAGCGCCCGCATCGCCTGGCCATGGGGCTGCGCAGGGCTGCCTAGGAGCCCCCACCGCGCCGCGCCGCGCCGCACGCAGTGAGTGTCAGCCGCATCGAAGTTAAGCGATTTGATCCAACTTTGCTTTTTCCCTGTCGGTGAGGAGCCGCTCGCTGCCGGCCGCGCCGCTGGCTTGGGAGCTTCGGCGGTGCCCGTTACCGGGGGCAGGCAGCCCGGCGGTGCCCGTTAGTTACCGGGGGCAGGCAGCCGCGGCAGTGCCCTCCGCTTACATAAGGCGCCGGCCCCGCCACCGAGCGCCCCGTGTCCGTGGAATATCTCTGGAAACGGCTTTATTTACAGTGAGGTTTCCAAAAATAAAATCCTCGCGATGTGTCATGAGTGCTGCTCCTCGCCACCGCCGGCCCGCGGGCTCCGGAGGCGCGGGGGGTGGGAGCGCGGCCGCTTGCATAAGCGGGAGGCGGCTGGGGATGCGAGCGGAGCAGGGAGCAGGAACCAGCTCGGGATGTGTAGCCTGCAGGTCTTGTGAGCTCAGTCGGGCTGGCCATGCAGTCCTTATCGAGCAGAACTTTCACCGAGCTTAAGGGAAGTTTTTTTCCCGAGCGAAGAATCCTTCTTGGGCTGATATTGGAAGTGAAATTACTGCCATAGAAATTTGTTTTAGTGTGTTATGAAGCTCCTGAAAGCAGCAGCAGGCTTGTTAAGAACACGGTCAGGTGAGTGCTGTGTAGAGGGGTAACTCTCAGTGGTACCGAACAAAAAGCAGGAATTCACGTTCCTTGCTACGGGGTCTGGAGGAGGGCTGTGAGTCTCTGAAGTCCCATTCCCTTTTGGCTGCTGCCTGTGGCATTTAAATTATATCACCAGTCTCCATCACTTCTGCAGTTATTATTATTACTAGAGGTGGAAATTCAGCTTCGTGTCCCTTTTACTGCAGTAAATGAAAATCTGCTCAGGGCTGTTGTGTTGGCATTGTGTGTGATTCGGAGGTGTTAGCTAAGGGACCTTTCTGTGTGACTGATCTCGTGGGAGTTCTGCTCCGGACTACGGTTAGGCGTGGAATCGAATTCTTCATTTTCTAGGCTTGAAAAACCTCCATGTGACAAGTGGAAACAGAGATCCCAGATATTCTTGACTCATCAATCCTGCAAATTTGGTGGCTGTAAGACTGCTGGTTTCTTATCTTTCTAGTTTTATTCAGCATAGAGTAAAACATACTACTTCTAGCTAGTTCATTAGCATGAGTGGGAGCATGAGCCTGTGTAATCCTGTGATGGAAAGATGACTGATGCTGGTGTGAGTATGATGCCACAGGACACCACTTCTGCATGGGTTTAGAATCTGAATTGCAGTGTGCAAGTGCTGTTTCGTAATAAATATTTTATTATAATAAAAATAGATATGTTAGCACAGGACTTCCTGCAGTAAAAGGACACTGGCAGCAAAGTCAAACATTCAAAGAGTTCATTCCTGACTTTAGTTCTGGCATTTGTCTGTGCCGATGTCATCTGTTCTTTGTACCCTACTCCAGATATTTTCTTTAAGTTTGCATCATCGCAGATTTACACCCCCTTTCTCTGCATCACTGCCTCATTCTTGGTTTGGATGGTGAACAGCTGAGCTGTAGCATGTGCTCCACCAGCCCCATCTCTCTACCCTCCTTCCATCCCCTTGTTCCCCTCTTGTGCTGGTACAGCCCTTTGTAAGACTGTGGGGAGAACTGGGCTGGAAACCCATGTGACCTTTTTTCCCCCACCAGGCTGTTTTTTGTTAACCCAAGTCAGTTCCCTGACCTGGCTCACCACGTGGCTGTACCACTCCAACAGAGGCTGTAGAGATGTGGATAGATGTGGAGCAGGATGGCACCATCATGGAACAAAGCGTTTACCAACCTGTTGCCTCTGACCAGATAGCTATTCAGTGTTCCATTTTATCCTGTGTGTTTGCTGAGAGACTGTGTAGGCTTTTTGGTTTTTATTGAATAGGCATTCAGACACTCAATTAAAAATAGAATTATTAATTTATTTGAGTGCTTCCATAGAGCTACACCATGCACTTGAGTAGAGCGTTACCATGAATGCCTTCAGTTTCATAACAATATTGAACAATTATGTGATATTATTATTCTCATTCTGTAGAGGTGGTCAGAATAAGTGTGGAGCTCACTACTTATTTTCCATGTGTGATCTTCAGGATGCTTGCCATCTGCTAAAACAGTGTGTTCAGGTGAAGTTTCAGCCAATATCCACCTTCATTCCAGGTAACGCAACAAGTAGCCAACACCAAGGCTTACGATGAGTAAATGCTTGAGTTTTTGGAATAATTTTGTTGCCAAGCAGAGATGGCACCCTAACCATAAATCTCTCTGCTGTTAATCTTCTGTCTCATTTGCAATGTACTTTCCAAAAGTTGCAACTCATTGAGGATTTTCATAGAAGTTACTTGTTGTGCAGCCCCGATTCCTTCTGTGTATTGAATAAAACGTTGGGTCATATGAGGGGACTGCACGGGGGAGGACGGATTGGACTTCTCCAGGCGATCATCGCACAGGGGGGCTTCTATCCCTGGCATGAGTATGTGACTCTAATTGAAACATCTTACCCAAATATGTCAGGAGGGAGAAATGAGAAGGGAATTAAACATCTCTTACATCATATAGAGGCTGAATTAGGCAAAATTATGAAGAAAGTGTGCTAATTCAGACCCCAAATATATGAATCTTGAGCACACTGGGGTGAATGGAAAACGAAGGTCACCTTTTCCATTGAAGGAACTCTTACCCAATTTGAGTTACTGAAATGTTTTGATTCTGATCAGTAAGTCAGTGAAGGTTAGGAACTAAGACAAGATGGGTGTCTGATAGTTGAAGGGTAGGAAATTTTTTCACTAAATGGCTTGTCTGAAGGAACGTCTGCAAAGAGGGTGTGGATGGCCTCACCTGCTCTCTCCTAACTTTGCCTTCATGGCATTTGTTATCAAGCTGCTTAACTGAGCCACTTCTTAGTAGGGTGGGCCAGTGAATAGAGCGATATTGCTGTCTGCATTTTGCCTTCATCATGCTTACAAGCTCAGCTACTCTGTGATCTTCTAAGATAGTATATGATTAAGAGCAAAGAAATTGGGGAGGATGCCTATAAACAGAGCTAGATCTCTTACTGTTGTTTGTAGTTGTATTAAAGAGCTCCAGTTGCACTGGTTTTTTTTAGTGTATTCCCTTAACGAGCAGATGAGCTGTCAGAAGTTTTGAAGACTGATAAAGTATAAGCTTTGGTGTCAAATGATTTAGGTTTTGTTCCTGACACAGCCACTGATTTTATTTTTTTTATGTAGCCTGGGGTAAATCTTCTAATCTATGCTTCAGCTTCTCCCTTTGCAGAGGAAGCAGAGTAGCAGCAGGTATATAGGTTTTTTTGGAAGTGTGTTTTCCATCTTGGTTAAATGTTTGCAGAGTTGGAGGCCTCTGAGGGAAGGCATGCCCTGAGTATGAAGGGATGCTGTGTTACCTTTGACATCCCTTGCATCTTTTAAACCTCATCCACTTCTGGATTCAGCTCGCTGCTATAGTCTGTGATTTATTATTTTTTTATTATTTCTATTCTGACTTGAACAGAAACAGCCAGACATTTAGAAAAGGGTGCTGTAAAAATTGCCTTTTGGTGTTTCTGTCACTTACCTAAAATAAAATCAGTGTGATTTTTTTTTCTCCCAAACAAATACAGTATTGTATTCCCTGAAAGCATTTTTGTAAAAGTAGGGCTTGTAAAATGCACTGGAGATTCCTGCTCTGGTGGCTGAAACATCCTGTTCCTACTGATGGCAACAGCAGGGTTGGAAACCACCGTTTCTGCTACAGCACTGCTGGAGGGTTCCCTGTGCCACCAGGAGAGACAACTTCTGAGGCCAGGAGAGTTGGTCCAGTGAGATCCAGCTGTTTCTTTCCTTGGTATCACAAGCTCCTCACAAGAGCACCAGTGAAATAACATTGTCAAAACTAGCTGTTGCAGAAGTTGGCTGGTCCCCCGTTACAAATTCAAGAGTGTCCACAATGGGTTTCTGATGTTATAAAAACATATGCTGTTGAGTAACCATCAGATGGAAAAAGTTTTCCTAGAAAGTAGGAAAGAAAGGGGCTCATTCAGCCCTGTCCCTTGCTGCCAGACAGCAGCATCAAAAAATTATGAACAGATGCTCTGTATTGTGCCTGGTAGAGTAGGTCAGTTAAAATTCTCAAAGCTCCAGTGGTTGGAAACCTTTACATTTTCAGCTTAAGTATATTCATCAGCAGTTTATAGCCATTTGCTTCTGCATAAAGAAAGTGTTATTCTTATTTGAGCTGAAATAACTTCTTGGGCTTCTCTGTATTTTTATTCAGAGTTTACCAAAGTGAGCACTTTTAGCCTCCCTAGACATGCTGGTCTTCCCATATTTCTGGGCGGCTTAGGGTCCTTCTCTGTACCTGCTCTAATTTCTGTTGATTTTACTTGACTGTAGGTGTTCAGGATTGTGTACAATGTTCCATATGAAGTTCCATCACAACTTTGTCAAAGACGTGCATTTCTTTGTATTCTACACTTTCTTAATTTGTCACACATTTGTGTTTGTCTTTCTCCTGTCTGTAAAATAGCGGTGTAGTCAGTGAGTCTTTGTAATTTCTCATGGTAAGTCCTCATGAAGCAGATAGTCATAGAATCCTAGAATAGTTTGGGTTGGAAGGGACCTTGAAAGGTCATCTAGTCCAACCCCCCTGCAGTGAGCAGGGACATGTTCTACTAGATCAGATTGCTCAGAGCCCTGTCCGTTCTGACCTTGAATGTTTCCGGGGATGGGATGTCTACCAGCTCTCTGTTCTCCCATTCAGCATTATTTGATACTTTTTACTCTTAATTTTTATTCCATTTTTATTATCTCAGTCCTTAAAACCATTCAGTTTCCCAGGTAATGATGCTTCAGTCCTCTTCTGTGTTGATAATATCTTCCTATTTTGAGTCATCACAATTTTGGGGTAGCTTCTTAATTCCCATGCCTCTCTAAATAAGATCCCATCCCTAAATTGCTGGTACCTTCTTAGATGATCAGTCCCCCTTTACATGGTAATTTTACTTCAACTAGGTTATTTTATATTCAGTTTAGTGTATTTCCATGTCAGATGCATGGGTTCTACTGTGTTTTCTCTGTCTAAAACTATATTCCTAATATATTGTAGTACGAGCTACTTTTGTGAGCCTGTGTTGAATTCTCTTCAGTTGTCATTCATCTTTGTGCTTCAGTTATTTTTAGACTGGTTTCTTAAGAAAACAAAGCTTATATGGTCACACTGTCCATCTCTCATCCTACTTTTCTTCCTATGGTAACTTTCGAACTTACTGACCAATTTCAAGCATCTTGACAAAGGTCAAGGTGCCTGAAAACTACCGAGTTCCAAAAAATGGACTGAAAATAAGTGATGAAAAGAACAGGGAATTTAAACCAAATTAGTGCCTCTCCTGGAAAGAAGACTTTCCAAGTAAAGCTTAGAAAGCAGAGAGCTGATTGAAATGAGCAGGACAGAGCAGAAGTGCCCAGCTGTGTTAAGAGCTTTGTCAAGAGCTCATGCTTTCTTTGGTGCTGGAGAATCCAGCCGTGAGGAGCAAAACGGAGGAGAGGAGTTCTTGTTTGCTGTGGGCCTTGTGGAATAGCCAGTCATAAGACTAAGGAGTACAACTCCCAAATCTCAGCAAAGTGACTTTACCCCCGTTTGCTTCTACCTGAGGTTGTGAATAGCATGTGCCCCCCTAGGAGATTTCTGCATGGAGTAGCAAAAGGGACCATGACCTGCAGCTGCCAGTATGTATTTTCTGAAGTGATGGATTGTCTTTTGCCAGTTGCTGGTGGGTTAAAAACTGCGTCCTGAAAAGGAGTAAATCCAAAAACATCCAGTGCACATTTGGAGCTCTTCCCCTTTTTCTGTCTCCCTTTGCTTGCATAGAGCAGATGCTTTGCTTTGACTGATAGTGAAAGGAAGCAGAGATTTGGCTCTGTTCAGTGGAGGGATGAACTAAACAGTCTCAAGTCCCTTCCTGCCTTATTATTGGTGATTTTGCTGTTGCGATTAGCACAGTGGTAGGGTATGAAATGAAGAGACAATGGTATTTTATCACTGAGCGGTGCTGTGGTGACTTGGTGGTGAGACTGGAACTATACAGTGGAAAAGGGCTAGCCTAGTTGTTGAAGTTTTATGGCAAAATTAGTGATTATTTAAATACAGATATCATACTCTAGACAGCTCGTAAGTTATTTTTGGGAGGAAAATGTGTTTATAATTTATAGTCAACTTTTCTCAGAAATGTGGACCTCATTTTTTTTAAATCTCAGAACCTCTAGCTCATGAGTACTTCAATTTAAAAATGAAATTATCTTCCCATTTGCTTTTCCTTGTGTGGAGATTTGTAAAAGGGGAAGATGAAGGGATGGCTTCAGGAATCTGGATAAACCTACCCCACCTTGGATTAAAATACTTCTTTTCTGAAATGCAATATGCATCTCTTGAATCTTCACATTCTCATGCCGTGTCTTTATGGATAATAAAAACATGCAGAATCAGGTCCTCCTCAAAGTGTGTTGTGAATTACTAATCTTGTAATTGCAGCACGTGCAGGATTATGGCGTGCTTGATGCTTGCTAGCAGTGTATAAAGAAATTTATTGTGTGATACTGGAATCACAGTCTTTTCCAGGGCTTGTATGTAACTGAACAGGCCCAATGAGTTAGTCGGTAGTAAACCCAGTCTTCACTCTTGCAGGTTGAGGCATGACTCTGCTCTGTTGCTGGTCGGATGGTGCTGCCAAAGCTTGCGGTTGTGAGCTCCATGGGAGCAGGACTCCGCAGCTGAGGGCTCAGCCAAGTAGTGAAGGTTACGTAGCCAAAATCCCCCTCCCTGACAGTGTTCAACGCCAGGTTGGATGGGGCTTGGAGCAACCTGGTCTAGTGGGAAGTGTCCCTGCCCATGGCAGGGCAGTTGGAACTGGATGATCTTCAAGGTCCCTTCCAACCCAAACCATTCTATGATTTTATGAAAACTGCAGAGTTAATAAAAATGAGTTAGACCTGAACTGTGAGTAGCTTGAAAACGGAAGTCCAAAAGAGGTGAGCTTTCAGATGTCGAACATGAAATTATTCCTGTAAAACTGACCTAGCAAGAAATGAGAAGCTGTGTACAAATTCACCTGCTCTGGATACTGTTAAGAAACTTTTGGTTTAAATAAGACATTTAAAAATATTTCCTGCATATCACAGAAACTCTTCGTGTAAAGATAATCTGCAAAAATATTTTAAAATGTTTTTAATAAGAAGTTAGGACAGAGTCTGTATAGGTTATCATTTTTCTTATATTATTTTTTATTGTTTTAAAGTACTCCTCTATGGTTTGAACTTTGTACTTGGCTGTATTATATGGTTGCTATTTATAGTTGTAAAAGAATGTATATCTAATATGGGTATTAATTCCATAGAATATTTGGGGATTAGTAACACATGGATATATGGCACAAATGGGGTCATTACTTCCTGATGGACTCTGTAGCATGCCAGTAGTAACAACGAAGCATGGGAGGAATGGGTTCTTCGGGACCACTGGGAAAACATTACACCATTCTGTTTTCTTCTTTATACTGTGTGTATTGTGCTCATTTAATTATCTCCTTTAAAACCTCTTGAAAAGTTGAAGAAAAATAAGGAGATTGAAGCAGTTTGTGTATATATTTATGTTTTCACAACTAATCTTGCAAATGTGTGCGTGGAGGGATGCTGATGGTGGTTGTCTGTTGTAGAAAGAGATGAAAGTTTGATTTTGCCTTTTTTTTTTTTTAACCTCTTCTTTATTATTGTGCAAACTGGAGTGCAGTCCAGAATGGTGCTGGGCTCTCCCTGGAAGGTGGTACTGCCTTAACCAGAGCATATTCCCATCTGTAGTCTGTCCATTGATTTCAGTAGATCTTTGTATCGGATCCTCAGGAAACTCATGGGAATTCACAGCTTAATGCTTTGTAGGATCAGAAATTAAACTACTCAGTTTCTTTCATACATAAATACAGAGATGTGGTGTCTGCCTTTCTAGCTATACAAAAGAGGGATGTTTTAAATTAAACAAACAAAACCATTTTCATTAAAATGCTCAGTCTTTCATTTAAATATCATGAAAACATTTGTGTCTGTTTTCGGGCCTGATCCTCTGTTCCTTATTTAATTCAGGCAATGTTTTATGTAAGTGAGATCTGACCCACAGATCCTTGAGGTCTCTCAGACTTAGAGGGTGGCTTTAAACTGCTTCCCCTCGAGAAGCTTTAGGCTGAAAAAGAAGAGCAGCTGAAGAAGGAGTGATGGCAGAGAAGCTGAGACCTTATCTTGTGATGCTCTAAAAAAAGGACATACAAAAGCTCTTGGTATGCTGGCACCTACAGTTAGTTCTCTGCATCATGATGAAGCCGGTGAAGTTTAGCAGAAGCCCGTATCAGAAATCTAGTGAAGCCTGCCAGATACGCAGTATCCAAAAAACACTGGATGTAGGCATAGACTCGGTGGAATGCTGACCTGTAGGTCAGGGGCTTTAGGAAGCATCCTGCTCCTGCGCAGGTGCTGGGTAGTTGCTTTCCATGTGCTAGTGGTGGCTTGTGAATCCCGGATGAACTTGCAATAACTGAACGTGAGAACTTTTACTGCTCTACTGAGTAGCTGAAGCAAAATGTGGTGCCTTTTCTTGTTCATAATGTCTTTGTGTGTTTTTGTCGCATTTTCTTATACATCTTAAAAGCTGTTTTTGTTTCTTGTTTGATTTAAGGCAGTCCTCTTCTGTCCTGAAGGAAGAAATCCGGGTGAAGAAAAACCATGCCTTTGTTTAGTAAATCACACAAAAATCCTGCTGAGATTGTGAAAATTCTGAAAGAAAATATGGCCATTTTGGAAAAACAAGAAAAAAAGACAGACAAGGTATGAGGTAACATTGTAGAAGACCAATAAGGTCTTTTTACCGTGGAAACAGTAGGATAAAGGGAATAAAACTGTTTGCTCACTGCCCACATTGTGCAAGTGCTTGCACATGCACATGAAAGTAGCTTTGTGTTTGGACAGTTCTGCTGGAATCAGGGGGCTTTTGCGTCAGTACCGGGGGGTCAAATGAGAATGTTGAGATCCAGGAGTCTCAGCCAAAATGCAGGGTGATCTCCTACTACTTCAAATAGTAATGCATCTAACATAACAGCTCTGAAGACTATTTGAAAACTATTACACCATTAATTGATTTAGCAGGATAACAAATGAGACTGCCAATTCATGTGTAGATACCCACAGAGCAAAACTTACTTCTGATGAACACTGTTCGCATAAAACAGCAAACCTGTATGTGTTCAGATGTATATAAAAGAGATCTCACTCCATCAGTCATTTCCAGTCTTCTGGGTGCTACTGCTTCCTAAATGAGCTGCACTACTCGTATTCTAATTATAGTGCTGGGTTTTTGGTAATACTATTGCTCTCCCCTAACTCTGACACAGACCTGAGTTACTTTTGCCACTCTTCCAGTGACCAGTTGAGAAGATGCACCCCAGTATACAAAATGTTCCCAATCAGGAATTTGTGCTTTATAAAATAAAATAATGTAATTTTTTTTTTTGCATTTGAGACCTTCTATATTATTACTATAGTAAAAGTATATGATTTTAATGAACAACACACTAATTTTAGGTTAAAACTGCGTGTCAGTGGAAACAGAAATAGGTGATAAGTGACATTAATGCAGTTTTTGTGCAGCTGATGTTTGTGTGTGCATGTTGTGCTTCCCTCACCTTATGCAGAAGCCCATAGTAGAACGAACCCAACCCAAAAGGTAAGCACAGAGTCCTTTGCACCCTTAGTGAAATCCTCCTGAAACTTTTCCGTTCAAAGCAAGTAGCTCAGAGCGTGTTAATTATGTAAGATCAGTCACATGGATTTCAGGGGGGCCTCTGGTATTTGATGTCTCATGCTGAAATACCTTCAGTTAACTGAAAAATACTGAGAGAATTTGACTCTGAACTAAAACTTAAAATAAGTAACTAAATAAACCAACAGTCTGCCCTCCCCTGCTGAATTAATTCTTCAGAGGCTGATTAAAGAAGCCATTCAAAGCAGAAGCTCCAGACTCAGGTTTCTGTTCAATTTGCTTTGCAGCATGACTCCTCTGGGTTGTGGTTTTGGGGATTTTTGGCTTTGAGCTGGTTTGTTTATTTGGGTGACAGTGACAAAGGAGGAGAAATTCAAACTTCTTAGAAAATTGAGAACTCGATGTAGCTTTTTCATAAAAGTCAGAACAGCTGGTGTGTGTTTTCCTCACAAAGCAAAAGATATGGGAGTGTTTTCCCGGCGTGTTAGGGTGGAAACAGCTCACAAATTTAATGATGGTGCTTATTTTATGGGAGGAGGTTGGTTTTTAGCATTTTCTGCTGTACTTTATCACTATGGGATGGAGACTGTTCCTGGGGTGAATGTGGGTGATCGGGGGAGAGCAGGAATGGGGGACAAGGCAGTCACTTCAACAGCGAGGCAGAAAGTGAAGAACTCAGCCCTTTTTTGGACAGTATTTACACATAAGCTTTACACATCATGCTTGGTGACTCAGGACTTTGTGGTCTGATGTAGAGGAAGGGCCCTTCTCCTTTCAGAAGGGAAGATGTGAGACTCTTCAGTGACACTACTTCAGTGACTCTTCAGTGACTAGAAAACAGGCAGATTCGTGGTCCTGAGTTTAGGGATGTAAGTCATAAGGAATATCTTTAGTACTGTAAGCTTTAAAAAAGGGCAGGAAAAATAGCTCTTGCAAAAAACAATCACCCCATCACATCTCTTACTATCTGTGATGGTTTGTGGGCTTACTAAAAACATTTTTAAGTGTTGTATGCATTTTGAATTGGAGAAGAGAAGATGGTGGGGAGACTTTCAATGGCACACAGGTTTTCAAAACGTACTCACTTGGTAATATTAATTAATAACATCTTGTCTTTTCATGAGTATGATCAGAGAAATTTAACTGAAGAGAAAAGCAAAAAAGAACAAAGCACGATGCTGCACTCTGCTCTTCAAAACCTGGCAAGGTTTTTAATTTTGCCTCCAGTTTGATTTCCAGAGGGAGATGAAATGTGTCAAGCTTTCATAAAAGGGCTTAGAGGTCTGGATCCTGCGAGACCACAGACCTTGGATATCCCAGAGCTGGTTTTGGACCCTGTGGGCCTGTGAACACAGAAGTTTGTGAACTAGGGCTCCCCGGGTGTTTTTTGATTTCTGGCTCCTTGTCTGCTGTGAGAACCATTGTGCCTCATCATAAAACTGGGGTTCCCAGGACTTCTGGGGTATGACTTCATAGCATCCCTGATTTTGCTCGCATGCAGAATAGCTTCCAGCTAGGACTTGCCTCATATGCTTAAACACGAAGATTTATCCTGTGACAACTGAGCTGTTATTGTAGCACAGCCGGTGTGGTATGTGGGCCGAGACAGCTAAAAGCTGCTAATACAGCCGGAATTGGCAGAGAAGTGTGGCAAAGCCTAAATTAACTGCTGGGCTAGTGGAGAACCTCCTCATTTCCTTTCCCAGTTGAGAAATCGTAGGTACGAGGTGAAGATGCCCTAGGCATCTGAGGGAGTGTGAGGTTGGACAGGGAGAGGCTTGGTGCTTCTAATATGACTTTGTGCAACTTTCAGCAGGAACCATCTGTGCCTCAGAGAGGCTGTTTTTAAATAATGCAGAAATGATCATTTCTACCAAGCTATGCAGTGCACAGGTAGAGGAAGCCTTACAGCAGATCAGTTAAGACTTTCTGAGTAATAAGGAGGGAGGACATGGCTCAATAGATAGAATGCAGAAAAGCCACTGTAAGTATAAAGGTAATTATACACCTTTTCCAAGACACATTTCCATGTATGCATACAGTACACAGAAGTTTGCACTCTTTCTTAATGATGCTTTTTGTTAGTCATAGAATAGGACCCATTCAGACTTTGACTGAACTCTATTGACTCTATTGCTAGCATCTGTCTTCTTAGATAAGGTTTGAATTTGACCTGGTTCCTTCAAGTGTCTTTTTTTTAAAAAAACCTTATTAATTTATGCACTGTTGCCATAATGTGTTTTTAAGCACTTTTAACAGAAAAATAGGCTGTTTGAATGTTTGGTTCTTACTTTTATTTTACGGATGGGGTTTTTTGTTGTTTGCTTGCTTATGTATGGGTGCTTAAAGCTTTGCCATTTTCTCAGCTACTTTCTGATGGATTGATAGACCACAGGTTGAGAAGTGCCACCACACATGGCTCCTCTTTGTCTGGAGTGCTCTTTCCAATTACCTTCTTTTTAAAATGTTTTAAATAACATCTATTTTAAAGAAGGTATTGCAGCTCTAGCAAACCAAATGTAACAATTGAAGGATTAAGTAGGGCAAGACAGAGCTGGAAAAGTGGACTAAAGCCTTCTTTATCAAGAATCCTGCCCTCTTCCAACATCTGAAATCATAGAATCAGCGAGGTTGGAAGAGACCTTCAAGATCATCCAGTCCAACTGCCTACCTACAGCACCACTAAACCACATCACCCAGCACCACATGCAAACGCCTCTTGAACACCTCCAGGGATGGTGACTCCACCACCTCCCTGGGCAACCTATTCCAATAACTAATCACCCTTACATTGAAAAAATTTTTCCTAATGTCCAAGAATAATAAATAAATAAGGTGTTTTTTGTGACATGTACAATTGCTGACATCCTGTTCAGGCTTTATGTGGTGAAGAACAATTAATCACATTTTATTACAGAATTCTATAAATGCCATAAAAAGTTAATCTCAGTCATGCAGAACCAAACCGTGCTTGGATTTAACAAGAAATACCCATTCTGGAATTAACTAGAAAGGCAGGGAAATATTTAAATATCTAGGAAATAAAATCTTTGGAACTTAGACTCTCTTCCTCCTTTCTGGCATGAACTCCTGTAGCGTTTTATGATACACGTAAATAGGGAGCAAGAAGGAAGAAACCTCAATACCAAGGGGGCAGATTTGTTGAACCTGAGGAAGAATGGACACCATGTGACATGCTGGTCGTACTGGTTTGTTTATTACTGATATGCCACCATGTCTTTTATTGATGGATGTTCAAAAGAACATTAATATAAAGGATACTTGATCTATCTCACAAAAAGAGGGGGTTGACATCCTGACTTCTTGAAGTCTGGTGTTCAGCCACTGAGTTCGGTCAGCACAAAGCAGTGCAGGTGGCACTCAGTATGTCACTGAAGGATGTCCTTGAACACATTACCCTCTTGCTAACCAAACACCTTTGGGTGCAGCACCCGTGACTCAGTGCCATCTGCGGTGCCTACAGGTTTGGTAACATTTTCTGAACACGCCCTGCAGCGAAAGCCTACGAAGTGTCACATGCTTTTAATTCAGAATAGCAAAAGGAGCTGGGGTCAGTTGAAACTTGGCCTAAAATTTGTGCCTGGCCTAGATGGGCTGAAAGATCTGCAGTTTCTAGCATAGCTGATCCAAGACTTGGGTTTGTCATGGAAGCTGAACCCAAGTGAGTTAGAGCTGGTTCAGGGCACTGTGCTGAGTATTTCCTTAGCAGGCAGGACTGCAGGCTGCAGCACCCTTAGTTGGTGTTCAGAAACATTGTGAAGTTAATTGTAAAATAACCTGAAGTGTCTAGCTTCTGCCCCTTTCACTTAAATATATTTAACAAGACTGCTTTATAGGTCACTGTAATCTGCTCTCTGTTTCATCTCTGTACTGCAACAAATCTGGTACTGTTCAGAGGGTCAGGAGAGCAGCCTTTAAATAAAGCTACACTTAAAAGACTTGAAGATTTCCAGAAGAAATATGTATATCAATTAATCCTGCTTTTTTACATAACACCAATGAAGCCATTTTCAGCTCCTGTTCACCTTGCTTGCTCCTGTGCTGATAAAGTGGCTGGGGACTGGTGTGTGAGATGAGGTGCATGTGGAGGACGTGATGTGCATTTGTATGGAAGAACAGTTGCGTGACTACTGTGAACGCGAATACCCAATGGATGCAATTCTGCAGCTGCCAAAGTCACTTGCAGAATTGCCTTCGACTTCGTTGCTGCACACCGAAACCAAGGGAATGAGATAAGAAGGGCTTGGTCTCCTTCCTCGTAGCTCTGCATGCCCTGGGTTTTGTGGAGCATTTCATGTTTCAGCTTCCCTGTTCTGCTAAGTTTTGTCGCTGCTCTAGAGTTGGGAGAAACTCCAGATAGTATCAGGTGCTGGTGCCAAGAGACAAACCTGTCTCTTCTGGTTGTTTCGGTTTTGTTTTTTTTTCTTGTTTTGGTTTGGTTTGGTTTTTTCTTTTAAGGACTGTTCAACCTTTAGTTCTGTCTTAAGTGCAGGATTAACAGTGGGAAAGGAAATTATGTCCAGGTGGGGCAAACCTGTCTCTTCCATTTAATCATATGGCCTTTTAAAAGGCATTTCCCTGTTGTGCCTTCTTGACCAGATTGTCTTTGCCAGCTTCCTTGAGTACTAGGCCATAATATTTTGCTAAATGACAGTTCATGCCTTCTGAACCAAAATGTGCGGAATTTGTTCCTATATATCCATTGAGCATGAAATTGTACCAAGAGTAAGTCAGTTAGGATGATCCTGAAGCTACATAGATGTTGGATTCAGGTTCTGCTAATGGTTCTTCTGAGTCCTTACAGTTGCACGTAGGGAGAGTTGCATTGGCACTATTCTTTTAGGAGAAAAATTGGCTTGAATCACACAGTGAGAATATTTTTAAACAAGGTAGAGCCAAACCGAGGAGCTTTACGCTTTTGGTTGTGGTATATAGCGTGGAGTACTGGCAGTTCACTGAATCACACATTGGAGTATTTAACATCACGCTGGCAGGCATCTGTGTGTGTTACTGTCTGCTGCTGTGCAAGAGAGCAACAGTTTAGAAAGATATTTTTTGCCCTGGAAATACTCTAGGTACACAAACAGAAGCTGTACTATCCTATTTGCCATATTTTTATGAAGAATTGAGAATTTCCTGATAGCTATGCAGTTGCCAGGTGTCAAGCATCCTGTATTTTTCTTATATATATTGGGTATCTGAATATGGAAAGGTGGAAAAAGTTCATGCAATCTGTTTTTTCTGCACTGTTATGGTTACCCATAAATCTCACATTAAATGCCTGGATGAATAATAGTAAGGATAAGCCCTTCTGACCTGTAACATATATGCATACATGTGAAACCTCTAACCTTGTGGTGAAACGGGCAAAATAGAGACAACCCACTGAAAGCTTTGAGAAGTTGCTGTTCAGGTATAGGAGCTCCAGCTGTTGGTTATTCAAGGCCTGATACTTTTCCCGTTAGGATTTTTGTAATCTTCCTTGGAGAGAAGTAAAAAGATGCAATGGATCTACATCGCGTAACAGGAGATGCATCTCTTTGACAAGCATGATAGGTCTGGATCATGAGCACTTAATACAGCACTTTTAAGATAAAAGTGAAATTGCTGTAAGTAGCTAAGGAGAGGGGAAGGGCAAGGTTAGTAAGTAGAGGTAATTTTTATTAAGCCAGTTGGAATAGCTAGAAATTTAAGGTGCTGAAGTTTGGGACTCTTGGTGAAGTGTTTCTGTGGCATGCTATGGGGTTTTTAAAAAACTACCTGTATGAAGTTTTGATTTCTGAAACAGAAGATCTCCTTTGTTTATTTTCCTGTATCATGTACAAGCAGTGTTACAGATAAAACAGCTTAGCTTTTGTGTATGGAAAGTCCCAGCTCATGTGATTATGTAAATAAAAATTCAGCTTTCTGCATGACCAACAGATAAGACCTTTGTTCTAGCCTTCCATGTTGCTCTTTAAAATCTCTCTGGAAGATTTTACAAGAACAGAAAAAAATTAAGACTTGGATTTCTTTGTAATCCCTTAATGAAAAAACTAAGAAACTCATTATTGAACTGTCTTGTATAATTGTGAAATATAGATAAAAAAGTAACTATTTTGCAGCATTTCTTATTAATGCTAAATTACTGCCCTAAGAATATTATCATGCTTATTGGCCCTCCCATAGAAATCAATAAAAAAAAAATAGGTAACGCTCAGAAATTGTCTTCTAGATCTGGGAGAGCTAGTTATACTGTAGAACCCAATATTAGCACTGTGGGATAGGAAGATAGCTCTGGAGTGCAGAAATATTTCAATATAGGCATAGTAGTGTTACCCATTCTGTGATAAAGACTGGACCTTTGCAACAAAATTGCTGGTCTTCACATGTGTGTGGAGAGGAGAGTCTTGAGGTCTTTCAGGGGAGTTTTT
Source organism: Aegotheles bennettii (assembly GCA_013398125.1). Taxonomy (NCBI): domain Eukaryota; kingdom Metazoa; phylum Chordata; class Aves; order Caprimulgiformes; family Aegothelidae; genus Aegotheles; species Aegotheles bennettii. Next base: position 81,782 of record VZRW01000015.1, read on the forward strand.
TTTTTCATATAGAGTTTCAGGAAATAATTTCTTTGTAAGCTCCTTTCTTTGTGTTATGATCCCTTTAAGTCAACAAAGACAAAACTTTAATCTGTGAGAAAAACGAGTTGAGACCAAGTGTCTTCAGCCCCTGAAGTTTCCAGCTCTTGTTGAAGCTGTTGGGAGGTTTGGAGAGTTGCATTAGTGCTGACAAACCCCGAGCTCTGTAAGTAGAGGTGATTAAGCACGTTTATAATTTAACTTAGAGAAGTTACATACGTTTATCTATACTGTCGCTTCTTAAACTCCAAGGCTATTGTACGTCATCTAGTCCAGTAGGGTTAGCAGAGTAATCCAAGAATTGTTAAGTCTTTGACATTTACACAAAATGTTGTATTTCCAAAAGGACCTAGAAAACTCTTGTGGGTTGCCAGTCACTATAAACTATGCTTTGTGGATAGAGTTACTTCCTGTTGGAAAGAACTTGTTAGTCTGTGGGACCAAAGTAGAGAAGAAATGGCCATCATTGAAAAAAACTGCCTTCACTGCACAGGTTATTATGGGTTGTGGTCTCCTTTGCTCCCTGTACACAGCCATTTTAAACCAACCTTGTAAGTCATTTGAGACTTACCCATGTAGTCACCCTGAATTTGAGTGTTCTGTGGTGGAATTGAGTCCTCCCAAGTCTGGACGTTGTGAACCGAGATGCCTGTAGACTGGGAACCTGCAAGTTGCGTTAGGAGGTCAAGATCCTGACGTCTGTGCAGTGACAGCAACACAAATGTTAAATTGATGTGTGTGCTGGGAATCAACTTGCATTTTATCTTCTGCTTTGTTGTCCCTGTCTGCAACTTTAATCGTCCAAAGTTGAGCGTATCCCACTTCTGACATTTGTACACAATACGTATGATCCGTTCTATTTAGGATTCTGTGTTCAGTTTTCTCCTCTCCCCTGCTTTTCCGTCTGCTCACACCAGCCTCTTTAAATATAATGGCATAAATTCCATCATGGTGTAAAGGACTCATACCTGAAGGAGCATGGTCTTCTTCTGGAAAGAAGATTGTGCTTAATTACATGAATGAGGCAGATGGCTGAAGTGCTTAGATATTTCATGAAACCTTTTCTTTTGTACTGTAACTTCCATTGAAGTGAGAATTGCAGCACTTTGCTATTGTTGCTGTTGCCACTGGTGGAAAATAAATAGTAGAACAGAAGTCATAATAGACTTTGGAGTTTCTGGCAAATGTATCCCTTTTTTTTTTGGTCACTGAAATTCTGTTTGTGGCATCGTTGAGGGGAAGGGTGTCTTGCTGAGGTTTTTGTTGGTTTTTGCAAATTTTTCTAAAGGGGGTCAGGATCAGTCTTTCTTAGTAGGACAAGCTGATCTGCAGCTACATTTCTGTCATATTTGCTTGGGGTTTTTTTGTCAGATCTTAGGCCTTTGGATCTTGGAATG
>VZRW01000015.1:83258-137629 GCA_013398125.1 Aegotheles bennettii
TTTATTCTGTATGTCTTGGGCAAGTTTCCATCCCAGAAAAAGTGCTTCTGTATTTAGGGTATTATTCTAAAAATGCTAGAAGATTAAATGGAAATGTCAAAGTGGAGGCTAGAAGTGGTGTCAATTTAGGAATCTGTGTTTGGAATTATGGGTTTCCTCCAGATAGATTATGAGTGATAGACACAAAAGAGCAGCCCTTTAGATTTGACTGGGAATAGCTTTTGGTGGAGGGTTGAATGTCAAACTGCAGACTATCCAAAGGATATGAAGAGGGAGGAATTTAAACACAAAACATAAATTGCATGTGTCCATCAACACTGCAGTGTTCTCTAATTTCTTTTTCTTCTGTGGCGCTTGACTTTTTTGCCTGCATTTTGAGATTTAAATCTAAAGCTGTATCTTGCAGACATTTTTCTACATAGCAGAAAGGACTACTTACACTTGAAAGGAAAGGTATTAATTATTTTTTTTTAACTACATAGTGCCAGAGATATTCACACCCTGCCCAGCAGAATGGGTGTAAAGCCAAAAATGTATGGGTTTTTCCTTTGATATGAAAACATTTGTACAGTTCTTATAAAGATTTAGAGCTTTAGTTTCCAAGATAGCACCCCTGTTGTTAATCCCATCTGTACTCTGTGGGATATCTCTAGTGACATACCACCAACATTTGAGGTAAAAATAGGCTCTTTTGCTGAGAGACGGTAAGGAACAACAAGACTTCTTCTGTGGTTAAAGTCATACTCATTTGCATGCTGCTCATGCTGACCTATCTCAACTAGCAGAAAACTGAGAGTAGGTACAAACAGATTGGGGGAGAACATTTCTTTATGCTGTGCAGAATCAATGCTTGAATCTTCCAGGTAGATGCAATGTGAAAGTGGCTTTTTACCATTTGGGGTTTTTTTTAGGATTTCTAGGCTTTTTACAGGATTTTTAATCACTAATATCAATAAAATCTGTTATTTCAATCAGTAGTAAAGTGTTGGGAGATCAGCAGCAGTTGGGAGGTGCCTCTTTGGAGTACTATGAGGTTATTTTATGCAGATTGATGGGGTGATGTTTAAAAGCATGACATTTTTCCTTTCAGTTTATGTGAGAGATGTATTGAAATTATTGATTTGGCTTTAAAGATCCATTAATGTCCAGTTAGCTTTTACAAATGACTCTTGGGTTTTATGTGTGTGTCTTGATTTTTTTTTCCCCATTGCTAAGCTAACAGAAGGCTCATTTCAAATGAATGTTTTGCAATATAGATATGAAATGCTGTCCTATCTTCAGCCATCTTTAACCTATCTTTAACCATCTTGCCTGGTGCTTTCCTGTCATTCTCAGCTTTGTTTTCAAACCTGACTTCCTTCCCACTCTTTGTCAACCAGCTTTGCTGTTGATCACGCGTGTATTAAATATACCCCAACTCAGAGTCATTGCCTCTGTAGCCCCATGGCTAGAGCAGGTGGGATTTAAAGCACATACACACACACGAAAAAATGACACCTTTACTCTACAGAGTGTTTATTTATACAAAGTGGAGCAAACCTGGAAGGGAAGTGTAAGCCAGAGCTGCTGTGCACAGAATTAGTATGCACTAGGTGGGAGCAAAAGGTGAAAGACTTACTTTAGTTTGCTTGGTGGCAGCTGTGGAGCTTTGCTAAAGTAAATTGTTTCATTTATTAATTTCCCAACCTGAGGCTGAAGTGCCTGTGCACTCAGTAGGCAAGTCCCTTGCAGAAGATGCTGGCTCAAACCATCAAACCATAATGAAGAGAAATAGGTGGTGGCAATGCAAAGCTGGCAGGGGTACAGCGATTTATTGGGGTTACCAGTAGAGGAGCTGGGGCTGTCCAACAGCAAGCAGTTGGTGGGGAAGCAGCACAGTGGCCACCCTGCCAGTGGGAGAAGCCAGCCAGTTCGATACCTCCGCCTGGCACCCCTCGCCCCACATGTGTTGATGGACCCCACTGGAGAGGACAGGGGGGAGCGATGGTGAAAGTGCCGCCCCTTCTGCGGGACAGTGTCTGTCTCCAAAGCTGTAAAGGATCTTGCTGATGCCAGTTGGTAATAGCACTCCTGCCCCTGTTTTATGCCCAGGGTCTGTAAGTGATGGTATGCCATGTTAAATTGAATACATCTGTGTGCTTGTGTAGGACCTGCAAGATCCAGTGTGGGTGCTCCTTCCTCAGTGATTTCATAAAATTATTAAACCATTTTACAGTAGATAAGGATAATCATAGGTACCGTTAGAAGCTTTTGATTTGAACTGCTTGTCTTTTAAAATAAAACACCTTTTTTTTCTTTTTTTTTAAACAAAACCTTTGTCTGCTGGCCAACAGGCATCAGAGGAAGTGTCAAAATCTCTGCAAGCAATGAAGGAAATTCTGTGTGGGACCACAGACAAGGAGCCACCGACAGAAATCGTGGCTCAGCTGGCGCAAGAGCTGTATAACAGTGGCCTTCTCGTGACGCTTATTGCCAACCTGCAGCTGATAGATTTTGAGGTAGGTCAGCATCCATAAACATTTTGATTTCCTTGGTCTCAGTGCTGTCAATGAGTATAGCTGCATTTTTCTGAAGTCTACATAATTTTATTGTATTCAGAACTGTTTTTCACATGCTGAGGAAAGTAGCTGCTGTAGATTGGTCAGTGTCCTGACAGGCATGCTCATATACAATATGCAATGCATCTGATCTGTGTATTTTTTATTTAAACAAAAACAATAAAGAAATATTGCTCTGTGTATCCAAACAAGATGGGAAATGATACTGAGAATACTGCCTATGACCGACCTTGTAACCTGCAGTGATTAATCTCTTACTTTGGGGTAGTACAACTAGAGCCAGCCACAGTCTCTGAAGAGTGTGTCTGATTTAGAAGGGGTCCAGGGACGTGGAATAAAAATAATTGGAAGCATGGGAAAATCTCATGTGAAAAGGACTGAAAAAAAATTGGGATGGTATATTTGAGAGGAAAGGAGTTGAAAAAAGTGCTAAAAACTGGCAGTAGATGGCAAGGTAAATTGGATTGACCCCACTTATTTTTTTTAATTAAAAAGAAAGGAATATAACTTTTTTTGCCAGCAGAAAGATTAATAAGGAAAAAAATGTATATATAAAAATAATTATATATTCCTTGTAACTCCTTGCCAGTTTTGTTGACTGAACGTAGTTATAGCTGAGAAGAGTAGTTATGGTAGAAAAGATTACAGTAATTCAGGAAAAATATAAACCCTTTTAACTGACCTTTGACTGGCAGCAACTGGGAAGAAACTTTGTCACTAGCAAGTCATTATGGTATTTCTGTGGTCTGCAGTCAGCTGGGATCGTGGTCCCAAGGGACTGCTGTTACGAGCCCTGTGATTTCTATGGCTCCTGGGCACTGGGGAGTTGTCACAAGTTCCCAAGCGTATCCGAGCAGTGAGAAACCCCCAGCTCCCAGGAACTAAACCTCTGCCACCAAGTTCTGAAGCAGGGGCAGTAGCCAATGTGATGGGCAGGGTGGCTGCTGAATTTAAAAACCAGTTCCTTGGAGAGATCGACCGATGCTCTCAAGGCCACCTTTTGTGGGAGTTAGTTTATTGTGGAAGTTTTCTCCCCTTACTGAAGTTATTTTTTTGTTACTTTTCTTTCCGTTTCACAAATGAATGAAAGGGAGGAATGATGAGAGATTTGTGTTTTCTTTTTCCCCCTCTTCCCCTCAACCCCAGTAAAGACAGGATACAAGGGACTAATTTATTTATTTTGTATTAATTTTTTAAAGTATTGTTACTAGAGTCTCTCAGTCTTCCACAGGTCTGAAGTTCAGGAGATTTTTTTTTTATGCTAGAATTTATTGAAGTGTCTTAATTACAAAAAAAACCCAAAACAAAACCAACAATCCCAAACCCTGACGGTCCAGTAATTTATTTATAGTAATTTATTTATTTATTTTTAAGAAAAGATGAGAGGGGAGAGGAGAAGATAGTGTTAGCAAATACACCACAGAAGGGAAACTACTGCAATTTTTTAGTTACCTGACAGTTTGTATTGCTATTGCCAGACAAAAAATTCTGTATGGACATACTGAACCTACAGTCTTCAAATGCAAGCAACGTATGAAATACCTAATCTGTTGCTGAATTACTGTTACTACAAACAATTCTAATAACTCTTACTGCAAAACAGATTTTTCCATGATAAAACCTTTTCAATCATTTAGTATACATACTGTTTTGGGAAAAGAGTAGAAACAAAACTGAACATTGAACAAGAGGATAGTAAGAGCATGTGGTGCTTTGTCTTCATATTCCCATTGACTTTTTAAGTTTATCAACTTTTCTGCTTCCATTTTGTTACACTGGTGGCCACAGCTGGCATTTAGGTTTCTTTGTTGAACAAACAATTTAATCACTTCATAACATGCAAATTATTTTTTTGAGCCGTATGTCATGGTAGAAAGCAGAATCATAAATTACTTAAAAATCAGATTTCTGAAGGGAATAATGTTTATGTAGGTTACTTCGCTTTGTCCTGACTCCCTGTCTCTAACCCTGCTGCCCGCTTTGATCCCAATTTTGCACAGCTGTACTTAACTTTTGAAGATGTGTTTTCAAAGTCTTCATGAAACGTGATGGCTGTTTGGAAGAGTGAGACCGGAGCTAATGCCTCCACCAAGAAAAGGGCAGGAGCAGAGACTGCAGTCCTATCTCATTTGTGTTTCATCTGCCAGTACACTTTGCAGCATGTGAGGACAGGCATGTGTGTAGGGAAGACTGTCACGTCCTTGCATATGCCAATCTCACATCTATAGAAAACACAGGTTTATTGCTTTTGCCACTCAAGAAACAAGATATAATTTTATTTTGGTGGTTCTATTGTTATGAAGCACTAAAGGTGGGTTTGGGCAGGAGCACAGAATCAAAATCAGACTGGGCTTTTTGAAATTTAAAATATGAAATTTATTGTTAAACTTTGAGGAACTGAAGAACGTCTTAAAAAAAAGTTAATTAAAAGAAATGTTATTAAGTGCATGTAAGCCTAAAGGTTCACAAACTGTAAAGCCACTCAAAGAGGCAGTAAGTAACCCCAAGCCCAGGACTGGTGATGTTAGAAGCTTTCCCTTACTTTGTATTGAAATTGGAGCTAAATTATGGTACAGGTATTGTGCAATTTGTTATTTATATAATGGCATCCTTTGCAGTTTTTTTGTTCTTTTCTAGCCACTTTCTCTCCATGCTGCCTCATCTTGTGCTTCAGTGGCCTATTTCATTATAAGACAAAATCAAATCGCAAATCCAAGTGAGAAGTGTTGTAAAAGTATTCCTACAATTTTTACAGATGTCTGGTGGTGAGGGAAGTCTGCCTTGGTTCCCTCCTATCTGCCTCCATTCCCTCCAGGAGAACCCAGAGAGACCAATTTCTCTGGCTTTCACCATTGCTGGTCTCCAGAAAATTGGATATAATTGGATATATAGATATCTCCTCTCTGTGGAGATATGTATCTTCTCTTTGCTGTTTGATATAATGCTGCAGTGCACCTAATATTAACTAATGTAAAATTTGGCATAGCAGAGAGGATCACTTAACTTTTGACCACTTTCATCTTGCCCTTTCAACAGCTTTTCTCTGTTTGGATTGCTTTTGTCTTGGAGTAACTGCTGAAGCCACTGGGGATCACAGGATTCCAGACATACATTACGGGTGTTGTAAAGATAGGGAAGAATGGGATGACCTTATAAAGAATTAGCCTAATTAAGAGGATGGCCAAGGGTCAAAAGTGTTGCAGACAAAGGCAGATGTACTGGCCTGCTCTGATTTGAGTCTCCTAGTTAATTCCCCAAGTCTCCAAGCCAGCTGGGTTGGAACAAGTAGGAAAGCAGAATATTTTGTGTTTCTCAGAAGTGATTTATTTGTAGAGGTGAAACCAGGGAATTTCGCTCTGTGTGAAACTATCTGCTTCTTGGCTTCAAACATTCAATAAGTTCCCCGTCAAGGAGTGTTTGTCCTCTTGAGACAGATCAATGAGCATATACAGATTATACGTAACCTCTTGCTTTAGCTTTTCCTGCACATAGTGACCCGCTGTTGACTCAGTGCCTTGGTTACTGGTACTTAGTGCAGCGGTCTCCCCCAGCATTAATTTCACACATCAATTTGTCTCCTGTGGCCGGGAGGGAACACGGTGGGGGAGAAGGAGGATTTCTAATGCACAATATATTGGCAAACCCTAACTAGAGTGTAATTTGGAAGAATCTTCTGAAAAGCTGTTTGCACAGGGAAGCATCTGAAGACAAAATGTGATTGTGCAGATGTGGAGATACAGGAGAAAATTAGGATAAAGTGAAGGATCTTAGTTGTGAGTGAAGCAGAGACAGATATGTGATGCAGCTTTCTATCAGTAGTAATTATTTCATTATTCATGGTGAAATAATGGGTGCAGTTTTAAATTTAACCCTGATTTTCAAAAATACAATCACACTTTACATTGATTGCACTTAACAATGAAAAGCTTTAATTTTGTAAGTCTGGGCTGTGGGGCCTTGGTACTTGACACTAGTTAGCTTAAATTGGGAGGCTGTGGGAGCAGTAGTACACACTGAAAAAACATGTTTGGCTCAGGGTAGTGGCTTGCTTTTTTGGTATTTTAATGTTGCTATTTGAGATAGCCAGAAACTTGCTTGACAGAATAAGGGGAACACACATCTTCATTTAGAAAGAGAGGAATGTAAATGGGAGTGGGCATCAGTAGTCTTCAGAGACACTCAACGGAGAAAGCCTTCTTCCAGCTGTGAAGAAACAGCAAGTGTGAGGTGGTGGGACTGTGGACAGCCCAAAAACAAGACTGAATTGTTTTGGTTTTCATTTCATTTCTACTTTAAACAGAGATTACATAAACTGGTCATTTGTTCATATTTTTCCTGTTGAAGATGTATTTTGCTTTTTTAACAGGGCAAAAAGGACGTTTCCCAGATATTTAACAACATCTTGAGAAGACAAATCGGCACACGCAGCCCCACTGTGGAATACATTAGTGCTCATCCACATATCCTATTTATGCTTCTAAAAGGGTGGGTGCTTTAATTTGATTTTCATTAAAGAGCATTGCCTGGAACATGCTGGCATTGCAGTTGTTCTACTTTCTTACTTTTACTTTTAAAAAAAATCAGATTTTGCTCCTGATTTCTTATTTTATTTTTTATTTTTTTTTCATACTGACTTTCTTTTTACTTAACTGTATGCTTTTTAATGATTGGATTATTTTATTTGGCTGTTATTTCTTCACCAAACTCTGTGTTGGAATGATTATGTGCTGATTGTTTTTGACTGCCCGCCACGTGATGTGTACTTCAGTTCTTACCTTAAACTCTTGTGTAGCATTGTTCACAACTGCTGAGTTCATTTAGACCTTTTTGTGTTGCAGGAGTGCCTTATAACAGTGTCTGTAAATAAATGGAGTCAAATGCTGGACCACCATGTGGTAGAACAGAGAGAAGGAAGAATGCATAAAAAGAATAGTTGTGTCTTTGGGGCAGACTTCTCCAACACTTGTAGCCACGTGTGAACTTGAACTTTAAATTAATTCAGTAATGAACTCCACAACTTTTAGCATTAAATCATTTTTTTTTTGTCTTCTAACCTTTGAGGGCATCAATGCTCAGCTGTAACCCAGTGGTAAATTGGCCAAGGAGAGGGAGTAGACTGCTGTGTGGAGAGGACATCATCTGTAGTTGCATTCAAGAGTGCACAAGTGTTGGCGTAAAACTCTTCTGTCCACTTTGGATTAAAAGCACTTTCTGTTCAGCAAGAAGCTTTGCTTTTCCAACCCTTGGAAGTCTACTGTTTCTTGCTCAGTTTTCTTGTGGCTTTAGGATTTTGTTTATTTTTCCCTAAGGAAAGGAGAATATATGTGACTGGGATTAAATAACTGATGTAGAAGTAAATGCATTTATTAGCTGATCAGTATGAAACAACGTGGACTCTCATAGTAGTTGTATGGTCACACTAGCAACAGTCATTCAAAAACATGACATAAGCCTTTTAAACTGATGATTCTTAAGGGAATTAATTTGCTCTTGAGGTTAAAGATTTGCATTTTTACCATTTGTTCCACAGCCAGAGTTAGGAAAATACTTCAGCATCATCTAAGGATTGTGTATGACAAAGCTGCAGCCTCCCCCCTCTCCCAGGGGCAGACCTGAGCCAGGAGAGGGATAGGCACGGGAGGTCTTGAAAATAGTTATTCCCATCAAAATTGGCCACATTCCAGCACAGCTGAGCAGAGAAAAAAGCAACTGAGAGAACTAGTCAGTACCAGGGATTTCAAGAACTGTGAGCCTTGTGGTTGAACATTGTGGCAAAGCTCCTGTTTGCTGCGGTAGGAGGAGGTCTGGACCCACTGCCGTGGGGAGCTCAGGCAGGGTGCTGGGCTGAGCTACCTCTTCCTCTTACAAGTATAGTGATTTGTTGTGATTTAGCTTTAATTTTGAAACTATTTGTTTTGTGTTACTAAATGCCAGCTTCCTCTGAAAGGAAACCAGTAAGCTAGTTAAATGGATTTTTGGTTTTGTTTCTTCAATAAAGTTCACCATTTACATAAACCTCAAACTAATCATTTCAGGACAGTGATGATAATTCTCTCAGTCATTTTTAAGTTGTACAACTGTATTCCATTTCATGTATAGACACAATCATTTTCTTCCCTTTTCTCTGTCTTTGCTTTTTCGATTTTTCACTTATTTTGATTGTGTATGTTGTACGTGTATCACTACCATATGTCGGGGCTTTATTTAAAGCTAAAAAATATTTTTGGATCATGTCCCAGATACTCTTTGGCATCTGTAACAACCCAAAAATATTAAGATGATAGTAAAGATTTTGTGTTATGCATATGTGCTGCTGACAGACATTTTACTGTAGGTGACCTGAGCCAGTGGGTATATTTAAATGGCATCACTTAGGTGCTTTTTTGGAGATTGCTGCTGAATGTCTTGGTCTGGTCCTCAGGCTCCTTGTTCTTGATTTCTTGGCTATCGCTTCACAGCACTGAACTGTATCAGAATTGCCATTTCTGGAGTTTCTTGTTAGAAAGTGCTGTTGAATTCATGAGCAGTAGTCTGGAATACAGTCCTTTCCTGCCCTGACACTATCTGAGCACGACACTGCAGAACAGTGTAATGGTATCAAACGTGATGCAGCCTTACCTGCCTATGTCCTGCTGCTGGGACTGTCTAAAAATGATACTTAAAATAAATGCCTGCAGCAAGGGTAGGGCCCTGAACACAGAATCACAGTATCCTAGGGGTTGGAAGGGACCTCGAAAGATCATCTAGTCCAACCCCCCTGCCAGAGCAGGGTCACCTACAGTACATCACACAGGAACGCATCCAGGCGGGTTTTGAATGTCTCCAGTGAAGGAGACTCCACAACCTCTCTGGGCAGCCTGTTCAAGTGCTCTGTCACTCTCACAGTAAAGAAGTTCTTCCTGATATTCACATGGAACCTCCTATGCTCCAGTTTGCATCCATTGCCCCTTGTCCTATTGTGCAGGCAGCGTGCAGTGCTTGTGTGCAGTCAGCTGTGAGGCTGGGAAACACACACTTCATGTTAGATACCACTGCTTGAAAACGTGAGCTGGGGACACGTTTTCATATTTATTTAATGCTAAATGAAATGTATGAAATCAAAATCTGCTTAAAGGAAAGGAAAGTGGGTTTGGTTGGCTTATACCACTCAGTGTTTGTTATATGACACTATCTGGAGAGAAAGAAAAATTTCTATCATGACTATAAACGAAACAGCCTGGGACAATTGTGACGGCTTGTCATTGTTTTACTTGTATTGGATGCAGAATTTCCTCTGCCCCCTGACAGTCAGTTCCCAACAACATCAACAAAAAGTTGCTTTTTCGTTGCATAATGTGAGCTCTGTTGAGTGGGAAGGATCCTGAATCAGAGCTCCCGCCCAGTGTTTCCTGCCCAAATACTCGAGCGGCACTGCCAGCTTGCGATAACTGTTCTTACCTTTTAGGCTCCGTTTTACTTGTTGGCTACTTCCTTCCAGCTTCTCAGCTTTGGAAAAACACACAGCACATAGTTCACTATTTTTTTCCCCTTTTTTGATAGGTTAATTGACTTTCCTGCTGCATGAGGACTTGCTTTAATAGTATCTTATTTTCTGTGTGTGCAGGCTTTGTGTATGAGTAGGATTTCAGATGAGTTCGATGTTTGGTGTATGTAGAGTACTGGACATATTTGGGCCAAATTTTTTCTCTGTTGTCAGCATACTGCATGAGCCCAGAAATTACTTTGGTCCTCTGTAACTGAAAATATTTTCTCTCTAGTACCATCACTGTAGAGGACTTGAAGTTTGTGGCTCTTGCATTGTTTCTCACAAGTGACAAATTTATATATATATCACACCACAGTCACTGCCCCGATCTGTTTTGTGATGATCTCTTCATATCACAGTGCAGTTAATGCTTTAATGGTATATTGGCTAAAGCTGCAGAATTCTCCTTGAGTTTGTCCAAGGATAAACTCGAATTGCTCATTAGAAGCAATTTTGAAACACATTTCTATCATTTCTGCCTGGTAGCTTTGCGTGTACGTGTGGGTGCAGAGAACATGCCAGTTATGACTGGGCAGCCTGTAAACTTCTTCTAGGCATATTCCAGGAGCCAAACCCAACTTCCCTCGCTTATATGAACAGCCAAAGGTCCGTAACCCACTTCCAGATAATGGAGCATTTGACTAAGAATGACTCTGTTGATACTTATGTTTTAAAAAGTTATTTTGCTGGAAACAATAAAATTTGCTTTCCAACCAAAATATTCCTTAGCCAACTATTAAAATATTTTCCTGGCTGTACTCCTAGGAACAACTCTGCCTCTTTTGCTTAAAAATTAGTCTTCCTTTTAGAGGAGTCCAGGAGAGGTATGCCTTGGTGGAAAATATCAGCGAATCTCCATTGTCTAAAGACTTACAAATTCACATTTGCTAATGTTTCCCGAAAGGAAACAAACGGAGGCTTGAGTGCCTGCATTTCCTTGAGGGTGGGAAGTTTCATTTGCCTGTTTGGAATAGTAGTTCATTTTTCATTAAGCCAACTATTGTTGACATCAGGTTGAAGTATGCAGCTCTGGTATGCTCGTGAAACACTACCATTCTTTTAAATTGCAAGCTGGTGGTAAATTTGAGGGCCCACTCACTTACAGCACAGATGGCATTTTGTAGTTTTCTTTTTTTCTTTTTCTTTCTTTTTTTTTTTTTTTGGCCCAGTGATAGGAATTAATTGTGCAAATGAAAAATGATGCTGATAATCTCTGGATGATAATACACGGTTCTGATATAATATAACCAACTTATTGAAACCAAGTGTGCTTTCTGTCCCTTTGGACTTCATCACTTTCACGTGACTTAAGGTTTCTGGAAGAAGTTCATTTTAAGTCCTTTCTGACTGTTGGATTTCATCCTTTTTAAAAAAAAAATGTGTTTCTAACAGTTTTGTTTCAGATTAATTTCAGTTTTAAACAAATCAAGACTTTGTAGAAATAGAAGATGATCTGAATTGCCTCCCCCTTCCCTCCCTTTCCAAGACTGAGTGAGGGGTGTGCTGGCTCCTGGCTATTGCAATGCTTATGCCATAACAGGATTGTAAGTTGAGGAACGAATACTTGTCTCCTCAACAAAGTTGTAGCCCCTGCAGAGGAAGGATTGAGCAGAATTCCTCCTAAACTGCAAAAAAGATCTTCACAGCTACAGAATGCTTAATCCTTTGTAGACTGCCTGGATAAATCTGAAAAGGGGATTGTTATATTGTACAGCCTTTGCTTTTTCATCAATCCAAAAGGGTGAAGGAGCTCTGTGCAAACGTTACGTGCTCCCCATGGTCCTTCCGCAGAGGAGAGGTGTAATGCACATTTACACCCAAATGTGGCTTTCGAAGGCAGAGGTTTGTGATGGAAAACACTGGCAGCCTTATCTGCACGTCTGCTCCTTAGCTTTGGTCCTGAAGCTGGGTACAATGCTGTAGGGGGGAGCTGCCGTCTGCATGTTGTGTCCCCTCTGGCACATGCATTCCTTAATGCTACAAAGTTCCTTGCTGCTAGCAGAGCGCCTGCTTATCTTTGTTCTTCTAGCTTTTGATCTTTTCTGTTTCTTTTCATTCTTCAGATATGAATCCCCAAGTATTGCCTTACGCTGTGGAATTATGCTGAGAGAGTGTATCCGGCATGAACCCTTGGCCAAAATCATACTTTTTTCGGAACAGTTCAGAGACTTTTTTAAATATGTGGAAATGTCAACATTTGATATAGCTTCTGATGCCTTTGCTACATTCAAGGTAAATTATTCTATACCTGCGTCATAGTGTTGTGTTAAAATGGCACTCCATCAGTAGTCATCACTGAATGTTGTGTTGCCTTTAAACTGAGTGGCTTTTTTATTGTTCAGTAAAGGATATAATTAATCCTTGGTCTGTTTGTAACAGGATTCACAACAGTGATCAAGTCTCAAGGAATCTTTAATTCAATACAGATTTACATTTCACTAATGTTCTTCATCCCGATAGCCCAAGGTCTTTTATGCAACCATTTAAAACTCAAATTAATCATGTATTATGTACGGTTCTTGTAAAATGCATAACCTTTTTCTCTCCCTACTTGCCCCTGGAGACAAAACCACTACCCATCATGACAACCAGTAAATAAAAGGAGTGATTTAAAATTCATGTTTAAAATCGTCTAATTTTTGCTGACCATTCTGAGTTCAGCAGTCAAGTTTAGACTCATGCCATGCCTGCTGGTTATTTTACAACTTACTTGTGTGCTTACTTTTGTGACCCATGGTTCACTGTAAGGACCATACTGTTAAGGGCTATGTAGGTGAAAGTACTGCGTAGACTCTGTATAGAGTCTGTGTTGTATTAAAAATGAAGTTGGGTGAAGCTTGCCAAATTTTTTGGAGTTTGTATGTCACCATCATCTTTCCTGCAAGGTGCTAGTATAGTCTCTGAGCAAAATTTGGTGCCTATGAGCTTAATGTTCAGGGAAAATTTATTTCTGCAAAATAATTTAAGAAAGCTGGGGAAAATTCTTTTCAGGTAAAGACTCTTCTAAATATAGACCTAAGTCCTTTTTTTGATTCTATCATTGAGTTCCTTGCTGTCATAGAAACAAGTTGTTCATTCTTTCCTCTCAGAGCTAATTAGAAACATGATTAGATAGACCTTAGGAATAACTGTAAGGAGTGTTTATATTATATAGAGTTCAGCTCAGCAATTCAAGGCATACTGAAACCTGGCCTCTACTAACCTAGTGAATGGGGTAGAGATTTATATAACAGAGATAACATTGCATTCTTCAGTAATGAGTTGAGCAGGATTGTCAAACCACCCATTAATCAATAGCAGCAATTATTTTAAATTGAATTGTCTGGTGTTCATTAGGTAAATGTTATGAAAGTAGAAGTAGCACAGAAATACAGACAAGTAAAAATATATGTGTAGGACTGTATGAAATGCAACAGAGATATTTAAATCCTCTGTCTCTGGCATTTACCCTATGCTTAGAAGAGTATTTGTCTCTGGTAAGAAAAAGTATTCCTGGACTCTGTTCTCAGCTTGGCAGAAGAGATCTGCATCTTTTGTCCCAGTCCTGCTTTGAGCAGAACAGCAGAGTGGGTGGTTGGTGATGAACAGTCTTCACCCCAGCCAGGAGGCACTGTCAGGACAAGGGTCAGTTAGGCTTCAGCAAGGACCACAGGCTGCTGCAACCCTCCCAAGAAAAGAGGGATTGGTGTTGTTCATGGACCTACAGCTGTGGAACTTACTTCTGCCCCCTGTGATCTGAGTGTATTTTTAGCAGGATTTAAAAATAGGATTCTGCATCCTTACGTGCACTGGAAAGAGAGGAGTATGAGGGCAGTTCATCCTCTGACACAGGGCAGAAATCACCTCTTAAAATGCTTGAGGAAAATATATAAAATGCATTTTTAAAAATTGCCTCTTATTTTAAATTGCCTGACCTGATACATGGACAGTTCTGGAAGTAAACCAGCTGTTCAACTCATCTCTTATTTGTCTGTTGCTCTGAATAGCTGGAACAGCAAGAAGTGATGTGGAAGCAATTGAATCATGAAATACGGAGCTACTTCATTTCCAATACCATAAAAATAAGTGCTATGATTGCTCTCTGGCTGGATTACTGCACTCACATGTTTGGTTCTGTTTCCCCCATGTTGGATTTGTAGTATTGCCACTGGGATGTCTGGTTCAGAGCTGAAAGCCTTGGATAGTCTATGCACCAGAGGAGGGCTTAATTAAATGTGCATTAAAATCTGAGGGTATTTATAGTAGTATTGGAATTTTTGATGATTTGGAGATATACTTCTTGATTAAATTCATCCAGGTGCACTGCAGAAAGGAAACAAAGCTGCTGAAAAATGCAGAGGAAAGCAGCTTGTATTTAGAGATACAGTTGGCTGTGGAGGGTACCAGCAGTGGTTGGAAAGAGTGCTGACTGAGTACTGCTGCTCCACACTCTCTTGTGTTTTTCTAGGAAAAAACCTCATTTTGGATTATATTCCATTTGTGCCCCCTATTGAAAAATGTTGTACTTGCCTCCTAAGTGCCCTGCATAAAAGCTTGTGAATCATGTTTGTTGCACTCAGCCTTTTAAACTACTATCATTGCAGTCCTGCCAAATAATGTATTGAAAAACGTGTACTGGGTTTTATATCACTCTGTTTGCCTTTTATGATTGATATTAAAAATAAATTAAAGGATTAGCATGTAAAGGATTTCTTTTATTTGTGATGCTGTAGAGGATGTGTCTGTATCTGCTTCAGCTGCTCATCAGCTTCAGTCTCTGACTGTGGATAAGGAAACCAAGAAAAAGATGATGAAAAAGATAGCAACTGATTCACTGAAAAAGTATCAAATTGAATGGACTTCATCAGACATTTATTGTGATCAGTGTTATGTTTTGAGGGAGGCAATAAGATGAAAATTAAACTGAAATGCCTCAAACTGGCCACTTCATTTCACAGCTATTCATCCAGTAAAGAGACTTGATTCCTTCTGGAGCTGACCATTTGCATCTCTGTCTGAATGCTGAGCACCAGCATTCCCATTCTGTGGGAGAGGTTGCTTTAATTTAAATTTGAATTAGTTGGCCCTTTAGCATGGAAGACATCCTATCCAGTTGTCTGAAAGGTCTGCTGCTTGTGTCAGTAAGGCCACCTTGGGCAAAAAAAAAGAGCTGCAGAAGGGATTCCTCCCACCTACCTGAGACTCCTTTCTGGGGAGGGAGTGGCTGTGGAGGGAGCCTGGATGGCTAGCTTAGATTGGTGCCTAACTTTTAGGCTTTAAATAAATGTATGTATACAGTGGCCTGCCCTGTTATATTCATTGGAGATGAGCAATAGTAGTTGATCAAACTTCACGTAATCTTCCAGCATGTAGGCTTTGGGGCTATAGCTGATCCCTTCATAAAGGGTTAATTTACTTTCTTCCTTCCCCACCCCAGTTTATTGTAAGTACTCTGTGAAATGACCATAAGAAAAGGTGGGAGGAAAAAGGAATATAACTAAAGTGTTAGAATGGTTTTATATTGATTCTGTTAGCATTCACTGAATTCTCTTTAAAATCCTAGTAAATGCACAGTGCAGTTTTGATTTTTTTTAATGCTGCCTATAGAAGCCATGTTGGAAATATCTTCTAAAAGATGACTTGGTAAAAGCCACTAAAATACATTCGAGAGTAAAGGGACAATCAAGTGAGGCATGCTCTCTCAGGTAACCTTTCTCTGTTCTTTCCCAGGATCTGTTAACACGACACAAATTGTTGGTAGCGGAGTTTCTGGAACAAAATTACGATGCAGTAAGTATAAACGAGAGAAGAATTTTTTAAAAACCTGATCATGCTTAGCTGGAATAAGTGTTCTTTAAATAGCAGAGGGTTTTATGCTCTATGTAAAATAGTCACGCAGGACTGCAAAACTAAACATTGCTTTTACTAAAGCAGAATCCTCACATGGTATTTGAAATACAGGTATCCCCTCTGCACACACATGGGGACATGCACCAATGTTTCAAGAGAATTTGTTGTTTCAAAACAGGTTTTATGCCTCTCTGCATGCATTGTATCTCCTCATATGTGAACGGAACTGTCAACTTTGTATGTAAATACATCATGGGGAAAAAAGCATGCATATTTTTAAAGAGTTTTGTGATATTCCAGCGCCGATAGGGCCATACCAGTGTAATTTTTAATACTTTGGGACAGCGGAGAAGAGTTACTGCAACAAGATTTAACATTCCTGGCAATTACATATGTACCTAACTGAGGGTGTGAGTATTCCTCTTACCATCCTAAGGCAATTAGTTCCTTGGTTTGCTGCCATTTTTCCCTTTGAATTTTTGGCTCAGTTTGGAACCAAATGTGGGTTAGGAAAATTCCATTGGAATCAACTAAAATTGGACTGATATGGATCATAGAATTGGACTACAAGTTATGTTCTTGTGTTACCTAAGGTATTCTTTATTTCATTGCCAACGTGAAACGTCCAAAGACTATTTCTTCCATTCTAGAGTTACCAAGGAGGTTAAATAAAGATCAGGCTTATTACTGCTGAATCACAAATGCAGCTTAACTGGAGCAAAATTAGTGTCTCTGCTAATCTTTTCTCTGAATACTGAAGCACTGCACTGGAACAGTCCCCATTCTATGTTTATTTAGCATTTAAATTTTTTAAGTATAAATTGTGGAAGTGAGCAACTTTTTAGGTGATTCTTGGACAGCAGCGTTGGGTTTTTTTGCTTGTTTGGTAGATGGTTTGCATGTATCGTAGCCTTCTCTCAGTCTTGACCACAAGATTCTCTTGGTCCAGTCCTGCAAAGGCCAATGTGCACTTGGCTCCCAGTGACCCTCGTTGGGCAAACAGCTTTAATGAGCTGCTCAAGGCAGGCAGCACCTCACAAGAGGAGGTTTTGGTATATGCCAGTATGGGATGCGCTGTCACCCGTTCGGGGTATCGTGTTAAATCACAAAGCAAGTCATGACCACAGTGTGGATGAGTGGACATTACATGCTAGACCCATGTGTCCTGGCAGCAGATTCACCCTCCTGTAAGAGAAGGCTGTACAGGCACTGGCTTACTTCTGTCCTAGTTGGCTCGCACCAGTTCCTGTTACATCCAGCCCATATGTGGTATCCCTCTGTGCAGTATTTGGAAGAGGTGTTCCTGGGCATTAATTCACTGTGTGATAACCAGCCAAGAAAAAAGGCCATGAGAGCTGGGTCTGGCACAGCAGTGAAGTGCTAGAGGGTGGCAATGCTGCTGCTCCTGCTGCTTCCCTGGGGTGGGGAGGACCAGGAGGAGGAACAATGGACATGAATCAGATTAATTTGTGTTTTCTTGTTACTTTAGATCTTTGAGGATTATGAAAAACTCCTTCATTCTGAAAATTATGTAACAAAAAGACAATCTTTGAAGGTAAAGTAAAGTCTATGAGCACTTTCCTTCTGAATTTGAACTCTACGTTATGCAGAGTATCAGGATGCATGTATGGCGATGGAGCAGCCATGTGATTTCTAACAAAAAGGTGCTTGCTCACTGTGTCTTTTCTTTCCTTGATCTCTGGTGAAGCATTGAGCCATTTCTATGGAACAAGCACTATCATTTTTCTTCTGACCTCAGATCTGTACTTTGGTTCAGAACACGAGTTAAAATGAACCTGAGTGTAATGTGATAGTCTCCTTTTGTCTGGTGCTGCTGGCTGCTACAGCATCAGGTCTGGTGGGACCAGATAGGCGTGTTAGTGTAACATCTGAATGAAACGAAGGTATCTTCGTGGGACAGCTGCACTGCACTTGCTTCTGTCCCAGCTGGCTTGCACCAGCTCCTATTACACCCAGCCCACATGTGGGATCCCTCTCTGTAGTATTTGAATGATCCTCACTGGGCGTTAAGTAACTCCGTGCATGATAACCAGTCTAGTTACCTTTTTTGTCTAAAGGTAGTGACATTGAAACCTCTTAGGCAAGCATTAACATATGTTGCTTTCTTTGCCTTCAAAAATAATGTGATGAACTATAAAAAATTGGGGGTGTTTTGTAATTATGTCTACAGCTGCTGGGTGAATTGATTCTGGACCGACACAACTTTGCCATCATGACAAAATACATCAGCAAACCAGAAAATCTGAAGTTGATGATGAACTTGCTGCGAGATAAAAGCCCCAACATTCAGTTTGAAGCATTCCACGTGTTCAAGGTGAGCTAGCATGAGCTATAGACATGGCAGACTTTCTCTTTTCCTCATAAAAGTGTTTTTCAAGGTCAACAAGAGAAAGCCCGGAAAAATAAACCTAAAGATTGGGGTTTACAGTCACTTCCAGTGTTTAAGAATGTCTTAACTGAAAATGTTTCTATCACTCAGCCTCTGATACCTGTTTGCCTTCCTTCCAGCAAGATACAAAGCAGCGTAATGTTTGTTTGTGCTAAGTGTAGTCGCTCAAATAGTGATGGGGCGGATGCTGCAGGCAACAAAATACACAGCTTCTAGGTTGTGTCTGGGGTACCTTCCCCCAACTCTTAGGTCATTTACTAGGTGATTCTGGATAAAGATAACAAAAAAAAAAGTCTTAAAACTGTATATTAAGACTAAAAGTAGATGGTGCTGGCATTTTAAATTTTGCTTTTAAAAACATTGAAAAGATTTGGTAAATCTGAGCTTGAAATTAGTTTAACCTTTCCATCCTTTTGCAGTGATCATTAATGCAGTGTTAAACAATTGCCAAACCCAACCAGTGTCCCTTTTTTCATGATGATTAATGTTAGTAAGAGAAAAGCTTACTGTTTTCCTATCAAAAATGTTCTCTGTCCTGGGACAGAGGGTGAGTTGGATTGCTACTATGCAAAACTACCTTTAATTTGGAATGGGCACATTAATTTCAAACTATGCAAACAGAGTTGGTAATGATTTTCAGAAGAGGAATATTGAGCCTGTAAGGATATTCTTCCCCAAGATGGTTAAGAAAGATACCAGATCGCACCAAAGGGCGTGCTGTTGTGAAAGGATTACATGACCCTCCACAAATGAAGGGTGACTTGTTGAGTTCTGTACTTCTGCCATTTCTGTTCTGGAAAAAAGCTTTAGGATCTTCGGTGAGGAGGCTTAGAGGATGTGCAGCTTCTCCAAAAAGCTTTTTTGTTTCCAAAAAAAAAAGCTTCGAGGAGGATTAAAAAAATTAAAAATCCCCCCCTGAATAAGCAGCTTGGTAAGCTGTTCCCTTGCTGACTTCCACCATAGTCAGCTGAGCCACTGGAAGTAACTTCCACTCCTCCTCCTTGTCAGGAGGTATGTGGCTCCAAGATAATCAAGCAGTCAGGCTCCAAACACTTGCGGCCTTTGAGATGCCTGTGGATGGAAGGGATTGGAGGAGGATTGGGCTCTCTTGGCCACTCTGGGAATAAATGTTTATGTATGAAACACATGAGTTGCTGTTCCTGCATTAATGATAGGCATGGCCCAGGCCTTGGGAACAGCTGATTTTGCTTATTTTAAGAGGGATTTGAAAGGATTTGGAATAACTTGAAAGGATGCCAGTGTGCAGCCATGTCATGCATTGGTGTTGCTTCCATTCTGCCTTCCCATTTCTCCCTTCCTTTCTTTCTCCAGAATGTTGTGTCCCATTTCCAGTTACAGAGGAAATACTGCAGGCTCAGCCTTGCTTGACCACTTGCAATTGCTACCACGTGAACATAATGGCATATGACATTAATTGGGGTGCACAGCAAAACAAAGAGTGTGTGGTGGTGACGTTATGTCTGTTCAGTTCAAGGAGCCAGACTCTGTCCTCGCACACTAACCTCCATGAGATGATGTTGTTTTTTCCCAGTGGTACCTGTCAGCAGCGCTTAGGCAGTGCCGTGGTGTGCCTCGTGCTGTATCTCACATGCATAAGGCTCACCGTGGGGAAATGGCAGGTTCGGAGCAGAACCTGATGACCAGCTGGAAATTGCTTGTTTATAACCACCAGCAGCACACTAGTGTAACTCTAGAGGTGCAGCAGAACTCCCCTTTTAGGTCCTCACTGAGGATCTGGGTTAGCTGGATGTAGAAGCATTCAGTTTCTCCCTGGTGGGCATGGTAGGAATAGGGTCTGCTATAGAAAACTGCATTGTGAATAAGCTTTGTCAAGCAGGTCAGAGAATAGTGTTTTCCTCTGATTTAACTTCTTAAATTGAATTCTAACTTCTTCAGAACTACTAAAGGAAGTACTAAAGGAAGCCCTTAAATACGTAAGAGAACAGGAGAAAACATTGCTGCCTTGTTGTGCCCTGTTCTGCCGTCTCTGCCTCCTGATTCTGGGTTCGTGTCCCTCAGCCTGGCTCTCTTGTCAGCTGTAATAATTCTGTGCTAATGTAACTGGGAGAGGAATCTTGTCCTCAGCTTTTAATCTCATACATTTTAAACTGTGCCGGCATTTTTAAATTGTGCTTGCAAAATACCTGTGCAGTCCTGGTTGAAATTACAGTAGACTAACCACAGTGATCTGAAATCAAAGGTCTGCTGAGAAGTGGACACTTGCTGCTCTGTCTGCGCTGCCGAAAGGTCTGGGTTTAAATTACCTGATTTAGATGTTTCACAAGTTAGACACAGTTGAAATGAAAAAGTGCTTGTTTTGTAAGTATCCAGATTCCAAAGCTCCCGTGCCTCAGCTGACCCCTAAGGCATATGACTCTTACTCCATGAGGCAATTCCCAATTATTGAAGATTCAAAACTGTGAGATAGAGATGAAAATGGTGAGCACCTCTAGTGCAAAAATATTTTGCAGGAACATTTCATGGCTGAAAATGCCAGTACCCCTTCAAACTCTGAGAACTTTTGACTGATCCAGGCTACTTTGAGTGGGAAAATGAAGACAAACAAAGCACCCACTTGCAGTGCCTCCTTCCATTCTCCACTGAGGAGATGCTTGATCCTGGCTCCAGCTCCTTGTCTTCCTTTTGCTTGAGCAAAATGGAGCTTCTGCATTCCAGCGTGATCCTAAAGGCCTGTGGCTGATTTGTAAAACTGAATGTCCCAGACAATGTGTGCATGAGGATTAGCCAGTATTTAATCATCAGGAAAAGCTAACACACCTCTCCCTGTGCCTCCTCCTCCATGAATAATCCAGTAGGGTCGCCTAGGGTTGTAGGCTTTGCGAATCATCGGTTCTTCTCTGCGTTGATTCCAGTGGAGAGGTCTCAGTCTGGAGCATGCACACTTTGAGGACCACATATTGGGAAGGGCTGTCCAGCTCCTGTGATGGATTTGGGACAGTTATTAGTGGAGGCTGCTTTGAGTTTGCCTGTAGGGGAGACCAAATCTTTCAGACGTACATGAGCGTAGTGCTGGTATTCCTTTGACCTTACACATTTACAAGTAAAGGCTAATAACAAGCTCTCTTGGCTTTCACATAAACAATTAGATTATTTTGAGGAAAACACCCTGTAGCGGTGAATTGGGATTATGCAACTTTCTTGTTCTTAAGCAGACATTTAGCAAGATATATTTTACTGTTTAAATCTAAAAATAGAATGGGTACACTGTGTTTTGTGACCTTAGTTTCATTTTTCCATTCTCTTTCATGCGCATTGCAGAGCTACCTCCTGCAGCTTGCTCTGCAAACGGGCTCACATAATTTGTCCGCACTGACAGTTTCCTCTTAGTATGAAGCTGAAACCACGTCTGTGGGGATGTCCTCTCTGATTCTTAGCTGGAGAGTTTATAGGGCAAGAAGTGTTACATGAAGCATTGTGCTATGAGCAGCATGAACCATAAGGCACTTCTGTGTGCAGTTTCCCAACATAGTAAGATGTTGCATGACCCCAGAGCAGGTCTTAAAATACCAAATCCAGGGTATCCAACCCCTGTAATTGCTTTTGCTCTGCTGTAGTCCCAGAGGGTGGTGATGCCTGGTTATTAATTGTAAGGAAGCAAGGTCAGATTCTCTAACTGAAGGATTTTGGTATTTGTTTGAAGAAATCCAGTGTATGGTTTATAATGGAGAAGAGCAACACTTTGGACAACTTTTGAAGCTTCAGAGTTGATTTTCATTCCAGGCCCTTTGCAAATATTCACAAAACGGAACTGTGCTGAAATGGCTATTTTTAGAGTTGGAATTTTAATGAATACTCTGTTCTGGTCTGTGTCTCTCTCATATATCTGAATTAAGTGCTCTAGGACACACAGCCTTTCATCATAAAACCATAGATTAAACAAAGTCCTCTGTGAAGTGCTTTAGCTTCAGTTATACTTCATTTTAGTAGAAATGTTCCAGATAGGGTTAACAATGATTTATGTTTTCAGGGATTTCTCTCTTCCTCTGTGACAACACAGAGTTCTGAATGTGGGTGGCTCTTTTAAAAGTAAAGTCTCATGGTGGTCCTAATCCTGGACTTTGTGAAGCTAATTAGTTGATACTGGCCGAATTGATTCTGTTTGCTTAGCTGAAGTATTGAATAGCATTTCAGGAATTTTCTGGTCCTTTAACATTCTGTCTTTATGAGTCCCTGTTGACACTGAGCAAGACTGGCAGTCAAGATTATCTTTGTTTGAATGCTCAGTTTGACAGTTTTGCAGAGGGGAGATTATAATCTATAAATAATTGAGCAGGAAGATAAACAGGATGTGATGTCTTCTATTAAGCTAAGTTCTTTAATTATTTGCTCTGGTAATACCAGTTGTAGGACCAATATGAAATGCTGGTGTTTACTAGGTTTACCACTAAAACCTTCCAGTTCTGTTTGCAGACCAGATAGCTTTTACAAGAACAATGATTTAGATTTCTTAATTTTGAGAGTCAGCCTGCAGCTACCTTTATAAGAAGGCCTGATATTCATTGAAGGAAGATGTTCAGCACTTCAAGGTCAAGTCATAATCAGATTATTTCTGAAAATGTGGGTCCTGTCAGTTGACTTGATTGTTTTCTTCTCCTGGTCACAAAAGGGAAACTGAACTCCAAAATTAAAAATTTTTAATGAGTATCTGTAACAGCTACTTTCCTCATCCCTGCCCATAGGCTTACATACTGCTTTTCTCAAAGGAAACTTGTCCAGATGATTTAGGGCTTAATCACGGGCCAAATCCTGGAAGTATCCAGCCTCCGTCAGCATGTGGGGAGCTGCGTCGTGGGACTGCTCGAGCTGAGAGCAGGAACTGCTGCAATCTCAGCTGGAGCCAAACATTCATAGCCATGAGATTTCAAGATTTGTATTCCCTAGATAAGGCACACACTGAAAGCTGTAAAGTACATTCGGTAGTGATTTACATCCTCAAATCCTTCATTTCTCTTACGGGGAACCAATGCATCAATAGCAGCATGTCCAAGTTATTTGCAAGGGAAGGAATGTTGCTTTCACAGAATCACAGAATTCTAGGGTTGGAAGGGACCTCGAAGGATCATCTAGTTCAACCCCCCTGCCAGAGCAGGGTCACCTAGAGTACATCACACAGGAACGCATCCAGGCGGGTTTTGAATGTCTCCAGGGAAGGAGACTCCACAACCTCTCTGGGCAGCCTGTTCCAGTGCTCGGTCACTCGCACAGTGAAAAAGTTTCTCCTGATATTCACATGGAACCTCCTATGCTCCAGTTTTCAACCATTGCCCCTTGTCCTATCATTGGTCGTCACTGTAAAAAGCTTTGCTCCATTGTCCTGACCCTCACCCTTTACATATTTGTAACCATGGATGAGGTCACCCCTCAGTCTCCTTTTCTCCAAGCTAAAGAGACCCAGCTCCCTCAGCCTTTCCTCATAAGGGAGATGTTCCACTCCCTTAATCATCTAAGTGGCTCTGTGCTGGACTCTCTCAAGCAGTTCCATGTCCTTCTTGAACTGTGGGGCCCAGAACTGGACACAATACTCCAGGTGTGGCCTCACTAAGGCAGAATAGAGGGGGAGGAGAACCTCTCTCGACCTACAGCTTTCAGGTGCTGACAGAACAATCAGCTACCCACGGTCCCTCAGGTGTAGTGAGAGGTGTGAACTGGCTGTCTGAGCCACTGGGAGCTGTGTCCCTGGTAAGATGTTGCACTTGGAGTGCTTGGGGCATCTTGTGGGAAAGCTGTTATTTTGGAGTGGTTGCTCTGAAGGGATCCTTGGAAGTTGGGGCTGTTGGTGCTACTCTTGGGAAGTTTTAGGTAGCAAGTGGGCATAAAAAGAAATTATTTGAGATTACAGTTCAGGGTAGTCAGAGAAAGCCCATGTGGAGGCCTGTGCAAAGACAGTGAGTAGCTCTAGGTATTGTACTGTCATAGGGACCACGGGCTGGCTGCTAGATCAAGGAAAACTTTGTAGAAGACTTTAGGCCTGGGCCAGGGAGCATTCAGCCAGCATGGCAGAGGTTATAGCTCTTTTCTCTATAGAGCAGAGGGAAAAGCACCTTGAGACAGGGGGTCCTAGGAGCCACCTGAGGAGGAGGGGATCCAGAGGAGACAAAAGCATAGGCAGGGATTAGCGTTCTTATGGCATCAGGATGACAGAGTTTGAGTAGATGCTTTGCCTCACCTTTATGGAATAAAACCCATAGTCTCACCTTCCTGTCTGAGCAGAAGTACTTTGTGTGGCACCGTTGATGTGTGCCGAGCCCCACTCCTTCCACACGCTGCCCACGTGTGGCACTTTCCACACCACTTGTATAACATCCCCTACTTGGGACATGCGGAGTTCAGCAATGGGTTTGGTCAGCTAAAGCCAGGTGTTGTTTCTGGGGGCAAGGAGCCCCCCAGGACAGAGTGTGTGTTCCTCATTCCATTACATGGCAGCTCCCTGTGCAGCTGAACGTGGCCCACGGTTTCATGTGGGCACAATCTCAGTGGAGATCAGTGAACCTGCAGAAGAGTCTGGCTGGGCAAGCAGTGGTGCCGCCTGCGCTCGGCTGGACAACATGCCATTCTGTACTGTCAGCAGATGTTTGTTTTTGTTCTGCTTTAAACAAGCTTGGAGGGAAACTGGACATTTTCCAGTCCTGTCCACCCTTAATTTCTTCTTGTCAGTTAGAGAATAACTCAAGTTATTTATGTCGTTGCACAAGCGCTCGAGTGGTGTTTGTTGACCAGCCATGGTAACTCGGTGGGAGCTCCTGCCGGGATGGCCAGGGGTGTGCTGCACATGTGTTCCCACGGCTGGCCCCCATGGCTGACGTCTGCAGAGCCCACAGCTCCCCGGCATCCTGAGGTCCCTGGGAAGAGCTTGTCACTGCTGGCCTTTACAACCAGCCTTAGGTTTCCTGTCCTCAGCCAGTGCACGAGGCAGTGAAAATGTTAAAGAAACAGTGTCGTGATGTAGGGAATCGTGTTCAGAGCTAGAAAACTCCACGACTTTAGACTCTGCAGGAGGAAACATCAGAGCATGGCTAGTTTTATCCTTAAAAACTACTATTTGAGAAGACTGGTAAGCCCACAGCACTGGGCTGGTTGTGTCAGGTGAGTATCTGTGTCTCATGTCACCTCCCTGCATTGCCACCCATGGCACTCCGGTTCCTGCTGCTGGAAATTTCCATGCTACCATGAATGGACTATGGACTAGGGAAGTGGAGTCTCTGACATATTTTTCCAAACCAAAACAAAGCTGGCAAGTCTAATTTTAGGCCTGGGTTAGTATGGAAATGATATCAATAATGACACAAAGCTTTTCCGTTCTCTTGATAATTAATTTCTGTGTATATGGAAGAGGCTGAGAATTGATAGTCTGCTCTCAGCAGCTGGGTTTACAATCAAACACTTTTATCACTAAAGAGCAAAATTAAAGGGACGTGATATCACAGGCAGGCAAAGCTTTGCTTCAATTTGCTGTTGGACCAACATGTTTGTAACTTCTCTCTCTGTGCCTTGGGACAGGGTGTGTAGCAGCAGAGTATCTGCCTGCCAGCCTTCAGCTGACTTGTTAGAAAATAACCTATGGCAATATTCTGATGACTGATGTTCATCTCTCTCTCTCTCTCTCTCTCTCTCTCTCTGTGTCTTGCTGTGCCTGGTTTTTTTTGCATGTTAGGTTTTTGTGGCCAGTCCAAACAAAACACAGCCTATTGTGGAGATCCTGTTGAAAAACCAGCCCAAGCTAATTGAGTTTCTGAGCAATTTCCAGAAAGAGAGGACGGATGATGAACAATTCACTGATGAGAAGAACTACCTGATTAAGCAAATCCGAGACTTGAAAAAGCCAACGGCATGAACTCCTCTCGTTTTCCACTGTAGGCATTAATCTTATTTGTTAAGTTCCTCTGTGTCCCTTAAACACCACAATAGTGCTTGAGAAGGCACAGCAAGTGCCTGGTTTTTATTTTGTCTTTGTTCCTAGATGTCAAGAGTATAGGGGTTTTACATGAAAACTAAAAAACCACAAGAATCTAGAATAATATATTATTTTTAATCAGGACTATAATTATTTATGTCAGTTTAGAATCTCTATGTAATAGAAGCTGGTGTGATGGATTTTCATTTGTGCTCAAGAAGAATGAACCTCTTTGCTTAGCTTTATCAGCAACCTCAAGCTGTTGGTGAGTGCACAGAGTAGGTCTTCTGAGACTGCAACGTTGTTCTTTGCACCTGTAGTCATGGCTTTGTTCCAGTGCTGCACACACACAAGACTGTGAAAGAGTACGTTTGTCTCTGGAGTTAGCTGCACTTATAGATAGGGTTCTTTAGACAGAACAGTGGGAGATGAAAAAGCAGTAAAGGTCACGTTTTTGCTTTATTTTTGTATTCTTTCATCTTTAAGTTTTCTTTTCCCCTCGATAAGAGGTTTTCTGTTCAGTGCTAGGGAATGGATGAAGACATCAGCCAGATAAGCTGTTTCTACCTGCCTCCCATTTTCCTGTACGTGATCCACCTCGTGCTGGAGCACAGGCTGTTTGCACCAGCTCCCAAGCAGACTGATGAGGAGCAGCCCCCGGTACAGGGTGCCCTTGTGCTCCCAGGTGGGAAGAAGGCAAGAGCAACCCCCCTCCATCAAGGCCCATGCTGTATCGCTAATAAAGTCATCCTGCACCTACAAAAATCAGCAAGAAGCCTGTCCCCAGTTTCAGTGGGAATAATCTTGGGTGGTGGCCAGAGCTACATGGCTGAACTGTGCCAAGTGCCAAGCCCCAGCACCAGTGCGAGGGGAGGGTCCTCGGCATCTTCCCATCCAGATTCAAATCCCGGCTGTGCGAGGCGGAGTTGAGCTGAGTTCAGCACGAGGATGCTGAAATGGCCTCAGCCTGAACCTGAGTGGCCTAGGGTCCCTGAGTCCCAGAGGTGCTCTTGAAGCTGAGAGCATTTATTAGATACCTGAATGGAGTGTGGGAGGCCATTCAGGAGCCCCAGGCGCCACAGGCTGTTTGTTGTCTGGCGTTTTCCATCCTTGTTCATCCCGATGTGAATTCAGATTCTGTGTTGAAGTTGTAGAAGGGGAAACCATTGCACTGTTAATGTTTTAAGTTTAATAAGCTCTGTATCCAAACAGTGTTTCCCAGGTGTGTTTGAAGAGTTTTTGGGGTCTTTCGTTTTCTAGCAGGAAATGAAAATGTTATTCTGATGCTTTATTAGGAAGTGGAGTTTGAGAGCAGGGAGTGGAAATTTCTCGGATTTTTCCGGACAGCCTAAGTTCTAAGTTTTCCTAGTTGTTGTAAGACAGTTATCCAGCTAAAACTCTACCTAATGCTTCAGATAAAGAGAGAAAACTGAACTGTAAAAACAGAACAAGGCTTTTTCCTTCATAAAACTGTTGTATATTGGGGTGACTGATACTTTAATTTATGTGCTTTAGAAAAGCAGGGAAATGGAACAGATTGTGGACTCATGTTTTTTTCAGATGTCAGATACACACAACAAATGTACATTTTAGTTGCCTGGAATTAAAAAAAATATATATTTGCAAGCTATTAAAGGCATGATTACTGGTCACCCTTTATTTCTATCTCTGTTTTTTTCTTCTTGCCTTTCTAGATAGCCAGACTGTGCAGTGCTATATTCTTTCTTTCCTTTGCCAGCCAGTTTCAGCAGATGCAGAGAAAGAGATGAGCACTTTCTTCAGAGCTAATGCACTGCAAGCATTGCATCTGCAGTCCTGGCTGGCAGGGGACCTGGCAACCCAGACTGCAGTCCAGGATAGTGATCTTCACCTCCAGCCCCATGGGTAGTGCTCGCTATCAGTGGTAGCTTGCGAGTCGATAAAGGACTGTCTCCAGGATAGCAGCCCTCAGAGCTAGTCATTTAAGGCTGATTCTCTGAGATTTGGAAGCTGAAACCAAAAAGGGTGCTTGGCTGTGCTCCGAGCTCCTGGGGTGGGGCTGTCTCCAGGGCTGGATTAACACAGAGACACGTGTTCATTGCCTCAGCCTTTGGAGTCACATGAGAACATCAGGCTTCCAGCCTGCACTTGAAAGAAGTGTCTAATGGCAATTGCTGGGGAATGCCTGCCTTTGACAACAGGAGTGTAGCCCATGCATCTGTGAGGGTGGTCAGCTCTGTGAGCAGCTCTTGCTTGTGTGGTCTGAACATGGAATAGCAGTTGAAGACTTGAAAACCTGGCTGAGAAACAAGGAGCAAGGTTATACCTGGTGTTTGTGTAGGCAGAGATGTGGCATGCCATTGGGGAGCAGTGTGATGGGCCCCATCCCTGCAAAGGCAGCCTTTTCCAGTGTGAGCAGCCAGCAGACCACAGGGGTCAGTGGTAAGGAGGGCTTCTGAGAAAAAAAGAGGTGTGTGTGCATTTGTGTCTGCAAGAGAGGGAGAAAAAGGAGCAGCCTTTCAGTAAAATGAGATGTGGCAGGCCTCTTGCAGCTTATCATGCAAGAAGCTGGCCCTGAAGTAAATATTGTCAACACACCTCAAAGTAATTGAGTCTCCTCCAAGTTCAACTTGCTTTGTTTTTTGAAAGAAGAAAAAGCAAAAGAAAATGGTGAAGATGAAATTAAGCACCGTAATAATATTTCACAGCAGATGGGGACACATCCCAAATTAAATGAAAATGAAGTATTTTCTGATGCAGCTTTGAAATAACAATAGAACATCCAATTTCCTTTGGTGCATTCAATCAAGGTGGTTCTTCTGCCCAAGCAACTGCTCCCGCCAGGAACTCACAGTTTCTCTGAAATGGGTATCTGAGGGAGCTGTGTGATCGCAGGACACAGTTCATTGGGGTGAGGATGGGGAGGAAAGAAGATTGTAGCCTGGAGACAGAAAGAAGCTGGAGGACGCTTGGCCTGCAGCATCTCCGTTCCAATCCCCGCCCAGCATTCAGGGGGAATTGGATCATAAAAATGAATCTGTGCCAACACATAATGTACAATCCTGCACATAAAATTTTACTTGATACAGCAGAGTGCCAGGAATCTTTGAACAATAAGCTTCAGTCCTGGGATTTGGGCAGCTTGTGCTACTAAGAAAAACCTGATGAGAAGCGGCAGCAGCCTCCCCTGTCTGTAATGGCATGCACGCCAGCAGGTGTGAACCCAGGGGGAGGACTCTGGCCTCCAAGAAACATGGGCGTTAAGACCACTTGAGCCTCTTAATCTGTGTGCTCTGGGGACAAGATCAGATGAGAAGGAAAGAATGACTTGGACCTTGTAATCTAATGACAAAAGCACTCGCATGAGGGAGAGATCTGGATCCCATTTGTTCTCTAGTGCATGCTTTGCTCTTGCCTGTGAAATTGGAGCAGGGCTAAGAGAACTGCCTCCTTCCAAAGGGTGCAATGCTGTTTGGTCAGCAGAGAGGCATTTTCTCTGTCCAAACAAATGCTTCAGTTTTCTGTCTGAAGTAGAAGCACTTCAACGCTTTGGCTGGAAGCACCTTCCTGGCGAACGTCTTGTGCCTGGTGGTGCAAACCATTACGAGGCAGGGGGATATGATTTTCAGTCTCTATGACATGAAAGGGAATGGTACGTCTCTCCCTTCTTGGCTAAGCACTCTTGCATAAAAATACAGGTTTCCATGGCCTTCCACCATTTCTGGACTTGCATTTGGGCACATGCCACTTTGCCTGTGTGGAGCTCATACTGTGTTTGCCTTGGGCATCACCCACATCAGCCTTCAGCTGAACAGCATCAAGTAGCTGAGGTCTATATAGACCATAAGGATTCGTTGCATTTACTGCCAGGCACTGAAAGCCTGTTTCATAGCTTTTACACTGATGGACCCGAAGTGACCAGTTGCTCTCCTCTCAGTGCAGATAGCTGGCAGAAAATCTGAGCTGCAGTGCTCCTGGGGTCTGAGCAGGATTCACCCAGCGCTCACTGATGCCTGGTGATGAATGGAGGCTTCTAAGGGAGCTCCTGGTGGAGCTCAAGTTTTTGGTGTAAATGCAGGCCCAGCCTCAGGAACTGACACATTTCCCCTTCCAGCCAGCACCTTAACAGAGAGCTCAGCCAGTCTTTCAACCTGTTCAGAGTAAGTCCAGGGCTCCTCTCCCACTGAGCAACAAGTCCAGTTATGGCTTGAGGCAATCCTAAGCACAAATACAGGCTGGGTGGAGAATGGATTGCGAACAGCCCTGGGGAGAAGGACTTGAGGGTGTTGGTTGATGAGAAGATCAACATGAGCCAGCAATGCGCGCTCACAGCCCAGAAAGCCAGCGGTATCCTGGGCTGTGTCAAAAGAAGTGTGAGCAGCAGGTACAGGGAGGGGATTCTCCCCCTCTACTCTGCTCTCATGAGACCCCCACCTGCAGTACTGTGTCCAGTTTTGGAGTCCCCAGCATAAGAAGGACATGGAGCTGTTGGACAGAGTCCAGAGTGAGGCCACAAAGATGATGAGAAGACTAGAGCAGCTCTCCTGTGAAGACAGGCTGAGAGAGTTGGGGTTGTTTATCCTGGAGAAGAGAAGGCTCCAGGGAGACTTTAGAGCAGCCTTCCAGTACCTGAAGAGGCTACAGGAAAGCTGGAGAGGGACTTTTTACAAGGGCATGGAGTGATAGGACAAGGACTAATGGTTTCAAGCTGAAAGAGGGCAGATTTAGATTGGATATTAGGAAGAAATTCTTTTCTGTGAGCATGGTGAGACACTGGCACAGGTTGCCCAGAGAAGGTGCGTCTGCCTCCTCCCTGGCAGTGTTCAAGGCCAGGTTGGATGGGGCTTGGAGCAACCTGGTCTGGTGGGAGGTGTCCCTGTTCATGGCAAGGGGTTAGAACCGGATGACCTTTAAGGTCCCTTCCAACCCAAACCATTCTGTGAGTCGCTCAGGCCCGCTGCACATTCCTTCCATACACGGGCACCAAACAGAGCAGCACAAGGTGTTACAGCTGGGAGTGAGGTGTCCAACCCCATAGCAAGAAGCAATCCCACCAGTGAGACCTGCTGTGCCCTGGGCAAGAGAAGGAGCTGAAGTTGTCCGTGGCACCCCAGCCCACGCGGACCGGGAGCCTTGCCTCAGCCTGTGCTGTGTCAGGCCACGGGGCAGCAGCAGCCCAAGCCAGCTGTGAGCACGGTTGGTGCTGGGCAGGCTGTGTGGGATGAGGCTGAGGGAGAACCCAGGACAAGGTTAGCAGTTCTGGCCATGAGGTGTGGCTGTAAGCCACGCATCTCACAGGGCTGTGACTTGGCTCCAAGGGCCACAGGGAGGGGCAGGCAGGGAGCCCAGCCCTCCCGACTCACAGCCCACACCATGGCGCCTGCCTCGCACGGGGCCCTCTTTCCAGGCATGTGAGAGGAGGGAAAACAATCAAACAAACAACCCCTTTCCTGTGGCACTGGTTGTAAAAAGAACCTTTCCACCTCAGGCTGTGTCCCGGCAGGAGCAGCAGGAGTGTGGGGAACACCTGTGCCCGGGGTGCGGCGCCATCTCGGCTCTGGCCAAGCCATGGCCATGCCCAGCCGAGCCCCAGCAGGGAGGGGGCTCCCCCCAGCACCCACACCTATCTGGCCTACTATTGATCAGGGTACTGGAGATGGGGCCAGGGGGTATCCCAGCACATGCTGTGAGACAGCGCTCTGCCTTGCCTCATGTGGCTGGACACTGTAATTCGCCATGGCTGCAGGAGCTCCATGGCTGCTTTCCATCCCTATATGGCACTGGCAACAGCCGGGAAGGCTTTGCCATGGAACCTTAGCTGTGAGAAAGCACTGCACTGCCCTGGCCATATCTGAGACCTTGGGTATCTGCTGCAATGCAGCACAAGGTATGGCCCAGTGCATGTCCTGTGCCACCTCCTCCCCACTCCATGTCCCTGTTCTGCTGGTGGCTGCTGCTGCTTGTAGGGCCCATGGGGCTATGTGGCTTTGTCTTCGGTTCCTCAACTCATGTGTGGAGTTGGGATGAAGCCTCATTGTGCCACACATAACCTACTCCTTTGAACTGTCACACCATGCCAGCAGGTACCTCCAGCATGTTGATGTTTTTACAAGGAGTTGGGCAGAACAAGCACCTGACCACCGAGGTGACAGGTACAAGCAAAGTCCTTTCACAACAGCACCAGCTCAGTCATGGCACCATAGCCCAGCTCCCCATAACAAAAATCATAGAATCATCGAGGTTGGAAGAGACCTTCAAGATCATCCAGTCCAACCGCCCACCTACATCACCACTAAACCACATCACCCAGTGCCACATCCAGACGCATCTTCCAGGGACGGTGACTCCACCACCTCCCTGGGCAACATATTCCAATATTTTATCACCCTTACAGTGAAGAACTGTAATGCCCAATCTGAATCTCCCCCGCTGCAATTTAAAGCTGTTTCCTCTTGTCCTTTCACTATGGGCATGGCAGAAGAGACCAACCCCCACCTCACTACAACCTCCTTTCAGGGAGTTGTAGAGAGTGATGAGGTCCCCCCTGAGCCGCCTCCTCTTCTCCAGACTGAACAACCCCAGCTCCCTCAGTCGTTCCCCATAAGATATATTTTCCAGTTCCTTCACCAGCTTTGTTGCCCAACACAGCTCTCCTGGGGAGAGCTACCAGTCTGCTAATGACTGGAGTGCTTCTCCTGAGGGCACAGAGAAGACAGGAACATGTCTCTGGGGCCATGAAAATGTCTTGCTCAACTCCTGTGAATAGAGCCCCTTCATCTCCAAGTTGCTGCAACATTACCTCCGCTAAGGCAGGCTTTGGCAGTGCCCTGCAGCTCGCTTGCAGGATAGCCGGCTTGACAAGGGGTCTGAGCAGATTTAAAAATACCCTTGTCAAAGCAGAGCCCGTTGCATCTGTTCAGAGCCTTGTGCAAACACGCAGCCAGGGTTAGTGCTTCAGCGAGCGGCACACCCAGGCACAGCAGGGACCAGACCAGCCCCTCATCTGCTCAGGCAGGTGGTCAGATGCCCAGCGGGCTCTGGGTGCATGAGACGAGCAGGAGCATGCAGGGAGGAAGTGGAGACACCTCCTCCCCATTTCAAAGCTGGGTGTGGGGGGAAAAATGATATTCACAGGCAGACTCGCCTTGTGCCCCAAGGAGTGTCAAGGGCAGCACCACAATTAGCTCACGGGATAGAGCAGGTTCTCACTGTGGGCTGACAGCAATGGCTCATGCTTCCTGTGAAAGGCTCAAAGGAAGGAGACACCGGGGACAGGCCTGCTGGCAGGCAAGCAAGCAGCATCTCCTAGGGGATGGCAGGCGTTGCTGAGGGAGGAGAGGCATATGTTCATTCCAACAAAAGACCCAGCTCTCCTGCTGTAACAAATGCTGCTTCGAGCCACGCAGCTAGGCTCCTCTGCTTCTGCTGGGTTTTGCTTTTGCTAGATAAATCTGTCTTGCCCCACGACGGGAATGAGAGGCCGGCAGCGGGTGTACGTACTGGCATTCATACTATTTAAAATACATTTTCCAGTTATTTCCAAAAGGACATTTGGGGAAGGGGAACGTCTGTCGATGCCAGCATACATACAACATGTCTCCTAGGCCTTCTTCCTGCTAAAGTTACTGCTCAAATGCCTCATGTTTTTCCCCAGGCTTCGTAAATCCCTTCTTTTTCTCCAAGTTAGAAAGTTATCTGCCCTGGGGGGAAATCTACTGGCAAAGCAGCGAGGTGACCTCACCAGAGCCAAAGGAAAG
Organism: Aegotheles bennettii; assembly: GCA_013398125.1. Taxonomy (NCBI): domain Eukaryota; kingdom Metazoa; phylum Chordata; class Aves; order Caprimulgiformes; family Aegothelidae; genus Aegotheles; species Aegotheles bennettii. Next base: position 117,250 of record VZRW01000015.1, read on the forward strand.
AGAGCTGAGCAATGAAGGTACAGGAGGAGGAAAATGCGGGCAGACTGCAAAGGCTTCACTTTTGTTAATGCACCTCTGCAGTGCCAGTGAGCAACGCGCTGCGGTGGTACTATCCATGCTAAAGCTAGAGCAGACCCCAGCCCTTCACCAGTGGTGGGAATACCGAGCAATCCTGTAGCTTCAGGAAGACCGCTCGGTGCTGAGGCAGAGCCTGGCGCCTCAGAAGAACGATGTGGAAAAATTTCAGGTATGAAGAGATGATAGCTGGAGTGCAGCAAGGACACAGGTCACACTGCAGAACAGCCAGGGAAGAAGCTCAGCGCTTTCCTCTGCGTGTCTGTTCCTAGCCCAGACACAGTCCAGCCTGTGTTAAGCAATGCCCTTTACCTACATGACAGTCATGGAGTCAGAATTGTTTTGCTTGGAAAAGATCTTTAATATCCCCAAGCCCAACCGTTAACCCGGCACTGCCAAGTCCACCACTAAACCACGTCCCTGAGCACCACACCTACATGTCCTTTAAACACCTCCAGGGGTGGTGACTCCACCACGTCCCTGGGCAGCCTGTGCCAGTGCCCGACAGCCCTTTCAGTGGAGAAATTTTCCTAATATCCAACCTAAACCTCCCCTGGCACAACTTGGGGCCGTTCCCTCTTGTTCTATCACTTGTTACTTGGGAGAAGAGCCCAACCCCCACCTCGCTCCAACCCCTCTCAGGTGGCTGTAGAGAGCGATGAGGGCCCCCCTGAGCTTCCTTTTCCCCAGGCTGAACAGCCCCAGGTGCCCTCACAACCCCCGTGCTCCAGGCCCCCCACCAGCCTCCCCGCGCCCTCCGCTCGCACCCGGGCACGCAGGGCCATTTGTTCCTCTGTGAGTTCTGAGCCATCGCGAGTGCTCGGGCAGTGCCCAGAGCCGCAGCCCCCCCGTGGCAAACCNCCGCGGACAGCGCCCCCTGGCGGCGCCGCGGCAGCCCCGCGGGAGCCGCTTCCGCCGCCGCTGCGGTGGAACAGCCCCGGTGCGGGGCGCGGGGCCCCAGCGGAGGAGCCTGCTCGGAGCCGGGCTTGTGAAGCCAGCCACAGCATCAGCACAGCAGCTCTGCCTCCGCTCTCCCTGCACCGAAGGGAATGCATGGAAGGAATGTGCAGCGGGCCTGAGTGACTCACAGAATGGTTTGGGTCGGAAGGGACCTTAAAGGTCATCCGGTTCTAACCCCTTGCCATGGGCAGGGACACCTCCCACCAGACCAGGCTGCTCAAAGCCCCATCCAACCTGGCCTTGAACACTGCCAGGAAGGGGGCAGACACAGCTCCTCTGGGCAACCTGTGCCAGTGTGTCACCACCCTCCCAGGAAAGGATTTCCTCCTAATATCCAATCTAACTCTCTCCTCTTGCAGTTTAAAACTGTTACTCCTCATCCTATCACTCCATGCCCTTGTAAAAAGTCCCTCTCCAGCTTTCCGGCTGTAGCCTCTTCAGGTACTGGAAGGCTGCTCTAAAGTCTCCCTGGAGCCTTCTCTTCTCCAGGCTGAACAACCCCAACTCTCAAAACCTGTCTTCGTAGGAGAGCTGCTCCAGCTCTCTCAGCATCTCCATGGCCCTCCTCTGGACTTGCTCCAACAGGTCGATGAAGGTAATGACCCCTATCTTGGCCCTAATTGTGTCCGTCACATTACCAGAAGGAGATGGGTTCCGGTGGAAGATGTCTTGTGCTGGCAGCCCGCCCCCTTCAAAGCGGGAACAAAATTGCAGAACACAGCATCATATTCTGCCTGACCTCTGAAAATGCTTAAGACTGGATGTTGCCTGCATATAAGTATGCAGCATGCAGAACTGGCACATTAGCAGATAGCTACGCAGGTCTGAGAAAACAGAAGGATCCCAAGGAAGATCAGATTCACAGGTGTCTGACAACAATTCTCTGTGATTACCTTCCTTTTCAGCTCTGTATGGGACACAGTGACCACCTGCATTAATGAGACAGCAAACCACATCTATTAGAAATCGACACGTGCCGCCTGCCGCCTGCGGTGCACTGGTCCCCAAGCAATGCTGCTTACTGGATCTAACTCGTTAAAGCCAAGCAGATACTTGAAGTCTGGTTCGCAGGCAGAATGGCTGAAACAAAACCTGTAGGACTGCAAAGCTTTTCAGAGTAGTCCTTGCATTACACACGTCGCTGGGAAGCCCCTCCCATTGCCAGCCTGGCTGACCGTGTCCCACTGACACTGCTCACTGTGTGTCTACTGTAAAAGAACAAGGCCTGTGAGGGACTCGATTGTACTTAGAAATATCCATGATTAGTGAAACAGTAACTGTTTAAGAGGATAATTAATAGGATGCAGGTGGTTCTAGAAGAATACTGATAAGCTGCTTTATTGTCCTTTGTAAAGCCCCTACCATGGCTGGCCTAAACCCCAGTCAAGTGAATCAACAAAAGATCAATCAAGTGTCTTAGGTCTAAGACTAAGAAATAGATAATAAGTAAGTGATTAAGTTAAGATAGATAAGTTGAGAGGAAGGTTAGACATAGAGTAAGTGTATATTGAATAGAGCAATCTGAGTATTTCTTAGAAGTTCAACGGTGATCTTTGATGAAGATTGTTTAGGAAGACAAGAGACTGTGGTGACCAGGGACTGCACCAATGGACATAAACTACAAAGAAGGAATTGAAACAAGACAATGAGAATCAGCAGAGTATGTGGAAAAACACCAAGAACTTTTCTAAGAAAACAATAGTTGTAGAATGTCACATAAAATCATATGTGGAGAGGATGTGTTCAAGCCATTCTTTGCCATTCACTGAGGTGATGGCCCAACTCTGAGTTGTTAATAAAGGCAAACCTAGAGATACCCACAGTCTGGATAAATCCTGTAACAGCTACGACATTTCAGCTCAAGAGCCCTTCTGAAAGGCATCTCCCATCTGCCCCTGCTTACTGCATGTGGCTTCCTGACAGGAGCCAGTCTTGCAGTACACTGAGCAGATTCCTTTGAGATGAAGTTAAACAGGAGAACTGTAGGAATAGCCCTAGTGCACCCTGCTGGCTATCAGGCCTGTCCACACCCCCGGCTAGACCTAGGTGGATGTAAAACCCCTGATGGGTCAGGCCTTCAGCATCACCTGCTTCATGCCACAGACTCGCTCCAGCCATGCTGCTGGCCAACGAAGCTCCGATGGCCACAGCGATCCCCTCTGCTGCAACGATGAACCAAGGTGGCTGTGTGCGCCCATACAGGCAGCCCAGGGCAGCCAGGCAGGAGGTGCAGCAGGGACCGGTTTTAATTCTGGATGGTCAAAGCTTCCCCCGCTTTTATCCTTTCCAAACAAGCAACAGTCTGCGGAGTCAGCTCATGCCATGCTCCCCCAGGCAGTTCTTACTCTCCCAAGGAGGAGGGAATTAATGCTCATTAATGCTCGCAGGCTGAGGGAGGGGATCCCAGCCCTTCTCCCACAGGGCTGGCAGGAGACACGGTCTCATGTTGAGACAAATTCTTCAGGCAGAGCAGAGGGAGGTGATGCAGCTCAGCAAACAGCTGGGACTGCAGGAGCAAGGACGGCACTGGGCTAGTGAAGGGCATGAGCATTTCAAAGCACTCCATAGTGTTTTTAATAACCCAAAGCATTTTTAAAATACACTTCAGTACTTACCGTCAGATTAATTTATTAGCAGAAAACATGTTTTGCTGTAAGGCAGACAATTAACAGAGAATTTCTGTAATTCTCAGTCAAGAGGCCAAATTATTACTGATAGTTAATACCTGCAATTAAAATGACTGCTCTGAAATGAAGAGACCCAAAATGCCTATGGAAATGTCATACAATATATAAAATATATAGCTTTTACATTTCTTAATTTTAAATACATTCCTCTTTTTATGTAAAACAAACATCCTAGAGTTCATTTGCAAAATAAGCACTGAAGGAAATGTCCAGTCTTCCATGGCTTTCCCTAGTAAGCAGATGACATGCACAGCAGCACCTACAAAGTCCATGGGTTGAGAGAGACCCCATTCACATGGGTCCTGCTGTCCAGAATAAAGACCCTGCTTTGCAATCCCAGTAAGAATTAAAGAAGTAGGGCCATAGTGATAATCAGAGTCTACAGAAATTCAAGAGCTTCTGGAGGAATCTGTAGAAATCTGGTAAGACAGAAATAAAGTCAGACTTCAAGCCTTCACACTTAAAAGCAACTCCAAGTTTCATGGAAAGTTTTGCACAAAAATCCTCTTTTTAAAAAACAATAAAAATAAAGGTAAAATCTTAACTCCTCATGAAGTACAGGTTACCAGCAGCATTCACTGATGTGTAGTTATTTAATGTGTGTGATATTTGACTTGATTTACTTCTCTGTGCACTCAGGCCACCTTTGATGTTTCAGGGACTTTTCAATTTCAGCTTTTCCTATAAAGACACAGATTTCTTTACTGATTTTGGTATCAGCTGATTGATCAGTATAAAACTTGAAGGGGCCTTAACCCTGCCCCTGTTCTTTTCCCTGCTTCTACCTCAAGTAAAAGAGCGTTGCCAATGGATTATGGAAACAAGAAAGTTTCAGTGGGTGGAGTGTGGCGGACTTTTTACTCTCAGTGTTCTTCTGATCCATAGAAAAAGCCAAGAGTAATTATTCTAACACAAGATGCTTATAAGAATTGTGGGGGAAATATGCCAAAGCAAAGCATTTATGACTTAAAGAGAGATTATACCCTTGCTTGCGAAACACCAACATTTGACTTTAACTTCATACGCAACTTACAAACAATGACATTACATAATCCTTGATGAGAGGAAAAAACTGTCTGAGGTTTGTTCAGCATCCAGACCAGTACCATAATCCCCAGGCCCCAGACTCTGAATCTGACAGGTGAGGCATAGAGCTCTCGCTATAGGATCTATAGGATCTGCTGGTCTTTAATTCAGGACTTAAATTCAGGTTCCTACGCCCTAGATTACAAGACCTGCTGAAATGGCAGCTCAGCAAATTCCTCACGAGCTACTGTGAAAAAGCACTCTTCTGTGGTGTGCCCTTAGTTGACCAACAGTGTCAGATTTTTCTCCTTCATTCGTTACCTGAGTTTTGAGCTGTGTGCACCCCGTTTAGCAAGACAGAAGCAGTGCAGGAGGTCACCCAGCTGACTGGTGAGATTTCTGCTGCTAACACTGCGTGCATCACACTCAACTGCCAGCCCTAGAGCAGCCTTCAGCCCAACTAGGCTCAGAGGAACAGCAGCTTCTCCAGCTCCAGTGAGTGAATTCTCGTGATGGTGAGAGGATATAAGCGTTCCCCAGTTCTGAAGTCCAGGTACTCAGGAATGAAGTTTATGCTATGAGCCATGAGGGAGGAATCACAGATCCTTGCTGCAGCTCCAAGCATCAGGTAGCCTTGTTACAGGATCAGTAGCCAAAATTGGGTGAGAACAGACTCCATGTAATTAATGCCATGTTAAGGATGCTTTGCATATTACCCAATCCCAGCTTTGCTAGCTAGTTCCAACCTTTTCCAAAGCCTAAAAAAAACAAACAGAATCTACAGCAGCATCTTAAGACATGACTCCCCTTCCAAAACTCTAAGAAGGGCAGCAAAGACAAGATGAATGAAAGAACTGGGAAAAGGCCATTTACATATCCTAGCAGCAGAAAAAGGTTTAAGGTGTTTGCACTTGAGAGCTCAGCAGAGGATTGAACAGAAAGCCTTGGAATGTCTGCTAAAGCAAACAACTAGAGGTCATATTCAAATCAGGAACAGGTGGGAGTAAGGAGAGTGACCTCTCAAAAGATGCTGGGTACAACTCTCTGTTCTGGTTACCCAACACCTACCCAGCACCCCCTCAAAACTAGGAACAGCATTAGATGGCAGTTTCACTGGCTCCACATGCAGTCATCCAAGAGACTGGCACATGAAAAGATTCGGGCTATTCCACTGGATCCATCCTATCTAAGAAACAACAGCACATCTGGCACTTGATTAGCTTCTGTAGTCCTAGAAGCCTGTTAGTGAAGATTAACAAAACCTAAACACTAGCAACCTTCCCATAGTATGAAGGGGCCAGTGAGATGCATACAGCCAAATTCTTTTAGGCCTGGATCCGGAAGCTGAGAAAAGGCAAAGCTAATTTTTGATCTGAATCACCTTCTACATTAATTCAGATGGGCTGCACTTGGGGAAGCATGCAGAGCAGCAGTGTGAGCACCACAAAACTATACAGCTCTGCTGCTATGGTATTTGGAAGAGGTTAGGAATTGGTTGGAAGAGGTTAGGAATGAGAGACAAGCTTGATCTCCAAATCACTTACCTAGCAACAACTGCCATCTCAATGGCTTTGTCTTCTTTGTACAAGCAGACTGAGAAGCAAAAGCCATTTTCAGGAACAGGAATAACTGTTAGTGATTATTTATCTACCATTTCCTAGAAGATTCCCTTGACGACTGTACTTGAAGTACTTGGGCGTATTCTGCTACATTCTGCTAGCCCAAAACTTAGAAATCCATTTCCTCGATCCATACACCAAGCAAAAAAGATACCATTTTGTTATTACTCTGATCTACCAGCAACAAACTTTCAGTATTTTTTTGTAATGTGTTAACAATGATTAGCCACCTAGCTACTTCCACAGAAAACACAAGCAGCATTTTTTCCCCAGGAATTCCTAAATTAAAAAGACCTTCAGGTAATTCTGTAAAACATTTAAGACATCATAAATAAACTTATTCTAAAAATCATATTCCAAACAATAAATAAAACTCTTCCTTATTTGAAAGTGCTTACAGGCTGCATTATAAAAAGTACAGAGCAAAACTGCAGAAGTGCTTAATTATTCAATAGTGACCAAGACACAGTTTCTTGTTTTGGTGCTGCTGGTCGTCTAGCGATTTTGTTTTCTGGACCCCATCTAAAGAAAAAAAACCATGTGAAACATTAATACAATGGTAAGCATAGTCTAAATAATGAATGTATACAGGCGCACTGGAATAACACTGGCGGGGGGGGCTGGGTTGGGGCAGCATGTCTTCTTCCCTATGCAGAGGATCATGCAATAATCACAGTAAAAAAAACATAATAAGGGAAAATAGAAACAGAAAACAGTTCAGTGTAGAAAATGCAAGCATACCATCTCAAAGAAAACACTGTTAGAAAAGTGAGCCCTGTTACAGGTTGTCAAACAAAGTACCCCAGGCTGAATCTTTCTTCAGCTGGGTCTAAAAAATGATTAGCAGAGAGAGGGACAAACAAGCCCCAATGTTTTGCAGTGGTTACTAATGCCATAAACACTATTGTGAGCCCTTCCCTCCCCCTTCTCCCCCGACTCATAAGGAAATAGCTAACAAAGAGACTTCACAACTAATCTAGCTCACTACATGTTAGGAATTAGCTTGCAGTATGTGGCTATTCATGTGCTACAAAAACCACCTTCAGTCTTTTTTTTATGCTCCTAGCATGGTACTGAAGGCTTTGAGTAACTGCCAACTCCCTGTCTTTACGCTCCGCATCTTCATGCTTGAGGCACAGAAATTATTTAGCTTCTTTTTCCCGTTATTTTCCCCTCTGGATGAGAAACATCTTAAGGACTGGTAGATGACAGTAGATGCCAATGGTGGGTCCCTTTTGTAGCACAAAAAGGCTTCAACAGAAGACCCATCTAAATTCTGTTTTCAGAAGATGACAGCTCCCTTGCTACAGGGGTGAAGGTCGACAAGGATTTTGTAGCCTTTATATTATAGATGTGTATATATACACACAAAGATAAATGTTGATCGAAAAGCATAGGCATAGATTTTACTTCACAAAAGAAGCACTGAAATGTTCTGCAGAACATATTTCAAGGACTTGGAGGGGTCCAATTTCTTTTGAAAAAGAATGACAACCTTTATAGAACACAATATAAAAGGTCTTTATAAAACAAAAATTCAAACATCATAAAGTAGTCTGAAATTATCTATGTGCAAAACACCACGTTGTTGACCTTGCTAATAGCATTACTAGATTTTGTAATGTGCACCAATGCCAAGCAATTGTTAAAACAAACTTGTTTTTAACTTACCATTAGTTCATCCATTCAAAAAGCTCAGACAAATTTTTCATAGAAAAATTTAGTCTTAATTAATTCTGATTTAGATGAGTTAATCAGTCCCAGAGGGATTCAGGTTTGTTTAAAATGTGATCTCACTATTGATTTCAGTCATAAAATTAATTAATGAAAAAATACTTACTTTCCCTGGCTGTGGAGTCATGGAATTCAAGGGCATTAGTGTGCAATGGATTTAGTTGCCACTGGTAAAAGAAGAAAAAAATGATTACTTATTCCAGAAGACAGAAAAAAGAACAAAGGGAGAAAGAAAAAGCACCCTACAGTCCTTCACTGTAAGGCATGACTAGGGGTGAGGTGGGAAATGAAGGGCTCCCCCCCACCAATACACACTTGCTCTGAGGATAAAAAGCTACTAAGGGATGCGTGGCCATTTACTTGCTTGAGGAAGGGGAAAGGAGCCTGCTCAAACCGACAGTGCTGCAGTTTGTCATGGCGAGCATCCCGAGTGCAGGTGTGCTTGGCTACCCTCAAAACCCACCACAGCTCTTTCAGGAGCTGCTGGAAGGGCCTACGAAATCACACAGTCATCTCCCACATCAGCTGCTGTGCTGCGACAGGGGGGCTTGAAGAGAACTTCAGAGTGTGAAGAGACCACCTCACACAATAGCAATGAGTTAGAGGGAAATCTGCACGGAAATTACAGAAAACAGACACACTTGGCCCCACCATCTGGCACGTGGCACAGCACTTCTCCCTAGTGCCATGACAGAGACATCTCTCAATTCCACTCGCTTGACTAAATAGCACATGAAAACACTCCACTGTGCTGGCTGCAGAGGGCTGCTCCCTCTCCCCTCCCTGCAGTGCTGCCCAGAGTTTTTAGAATACAGCCCATTTAGACACTTACTGTAAATTTGCTTACACCCTCAAGTTCACCAAACTTCATATAGGATATATCTGCTTTCTTTTTTCCAGCATCAACATCTCCTGCATAGATCTGCTTGATACCAGCCCCCTTGATTAAAGGGACACACTCATCACATGGACATTTTGTCACAAATATCATGCTTCTCTCATCTGGCTTTATTTCTCGACACCTACAGTCAGAAAACAGAATTTCAGAGTTTATATCTTGATAGTTTTGAATGGTGACAAACGTGATACCTCACCAGAGCAAGCAAGGAAATGTGTTATCTACTCTCAGAAGCAACTCATTCTGAAACAAGTGCATGAGTACACAAGGGTATCTGGTTTGGTTTTACTATCTGTGAACAAAACACCATCCCACCTCTCCACACATATCATTGTCGGAAGCCTTAACAATGCCACATTTCCCATATTTCGGGTTACACCATGGTCCTAGCAGGAAGCAGAGGCAATGGCTTGTATCTGAAGGACAGCTGCCATGCATTGGAGTGAATATCCTTTAAAACAAGTTCACTTAACAAGTCTAAAGTAACCCCAGGAGCCGTCTGCGTCCATGTTCTGCATCATAGGCATAAACAAGCCTGTGGCTGCAATCCACACTTCACCACAGTGACATCATGCATTTGTCACAGAATTGTTTCTGAACCATCTCATTCTTTTTTGTGGTAAAAATAAACCCGTTACCTGAATGTCAGGGCGTTCTGCTCCGCATGGATAATGTATCTGAACTTTCTGATTTCCCGATCTTTTTGTTTATCATCCATGTGTGGAAAATCAGCATATTCAGATCCAACAGGAAAGGCATTGTAACCACAGCCTACAAAATACATCGCTCCCGTTCCATCACAGCTTCTCTGCAACAGGAAGCAAAGCATCAGATCTGGAGACATTTAAACTGCGTACCGAGTTGAAGTGCAAAGTAGACTTTCACATTATCAGTTCATGGAAAGAGGACTCAGCTCTCGCTAACTGCTCCATGTCAGGATGGAGCTCCTCCACCAAGCCTTTCTGCAATGTACACAATTAAAGAAGGCTGGAGTTAGTCCCTGATGTGCCAGAGGCTGTGTTTCACCTGTCTCCCAACAGATGCAGTGACGGGTGGGCTGGCAAAGCAGCAATCAGTGATTGAAACAAGAAACAAAACAGCCATAAGCAGCTGATGACTGAGGTGCTGAAGCCAGACGAAGAGTATGTTGCAGCTGAATGAAGAATGACCCTTCCTGGGATTGGTAACATGCATACTCAGAGACATACAGAAATAAAAACTTCATGTTTGGATGGAAAAAAGCACAGGAACGATATCTGTGGAAAAACATCACTTTGATCCAAAAAGGACCCTGCTGAAGCCACTACAGCATTTCAACTGCAACAAAAATCCTCAAGAGAGTGTCAGTTGGGCTATGATTGCACTGAGACCCCTCTGAGAAAGCTGCAAAGAGGGACCACGCAGAGTAGGCACATGCTGCCTGATCAGCAGCTGAGGCAAAACTCTGTAGCCAGGACACCTGGAATAACTGGCTATGACTAGGGAAGCGAGCACACTGAAAAGCCAGGCAGAGACACTGTGGTAGTTACTAAACTCATTTATACTTCCCCTTCATCTTGACAACGTAACAATGAACCACTCATTAACTTAGTTACTAAAGAATGAGAAGTGCAAGCTTTCAACAGCACTGTGCATGTGTATGAGAAATGCACGTGTATAAACTTAAAGCAGATACGAGTGTATGAATCTTGAGTGCAAGAAAAAGTAACTTTTTCAATACTCACCGATTTTTCTTCTGCCCAAATAATCGCTCCAACTCCCGTTTTATGATCCTCTAAAACACATAACATTTTAGTAGTAAATAAAAAATAAAGCACTTCTGAGTTACCTGTACAGTTAACATATGACATCCTGGAGTAAGGAATAACATTCATTGTTGCTTTGGGGACAAGGAGGAAAGAAATGCACAAAGATTAAGAGCTTCGAAGTCGTATGAGCCTGCTGCGAAAGCTGGGTGTGCTCTAACTGCAAGGCCAGCCATTCTAAGGCTTCGCTACACACATTTGTTCACAAATGCTAAGAGGCAACCAATACATTTATCAGATAAGAAAATGTGTGCCAAGAATATATGTGGACAGGTGCGCTGATGTGAGACAGCAAACTGACAGAAACCTGCTCATTATTTACTACTCAATTCCTGCCATTCCTTAAGTTTATGGTTCTGTGGTATGAATTCCTATCAAAACTAGTTGTATTTTGTATTTTATTCAGAGGCAAAATGTTAACAATCAGATTTTGGGGGGTGTTTTTTTGGGAAAACTTTTATGGAACTTGGAAATCTTCCTCAGTAGCTATGCAGCAGAGTTTTGACCAGTTAAAAGAGAGCATATCAAGAAGAAAAACATGTTTCAGACTTCCAGTGACTAATATTGTAGATGACACTTTTCAATTAACCATTTCCATTTCCACCATCCTTAGTATCACAATCACTCAAAGAGGGTCTTGCCTGACAAAGATATGTTTTATGAAGGCTGGTAACTTTATTTATACTCTGCATATTTATTAGTCACTGATGTACATTAACCCAGCACAGAAAACACCTTTATTATCTCTCTCCCCTTACACCCACCTGTATGATAATGTCAAGCTTCTAAATATGCGTGTCTGTGATGTTACCTATTTTAATTTCATGGAGAATGAGGACTTCAATGCAGGACTAAAGCGGAATAGAAGTTTGCTCAAAAAGCAGGCTTGAGCATAGGCTGAACTGCAAAGAGAAAACTGAATTTTGCTGCCCCAAGAATGAGCACTCAAGCTTGGTCATTCTGTCTTGCTCTGTACAACAGTAGTTGTACAAAAAAACCTCACAACTGGTTCCAAAACCCAATTTCCTCTTCAACTTTCGGTGACCAAATTTGTGGAGGGTATCATCCCCCCCTTCCAAAAAAAAAAAAAGGGGGTGGGGGGAGAAATATTCTAAAATATGAATATTTACCTTTACAAATAACAAAGTTTGAGTAAGTCAAAAGGCACATTCCGCACCTGACTTGATAGGTTGGTTTTGTGTGTGTGTGTTGAGAGATCAGGGTTTTTTTAAGCTTTAAATATGTACTATTTATTTCTTTACAAGGGTTAAAAAATAACCACTATCCCATTTAGAGAAAAAAAAAAATCACTAAGGAGTACCGCCAAGTTTTAAGTCATCATATTCTGTAATCTCTGGAAGAACTTACCAGTGTACTGCCTTGCTACCCAGACAGAATAAAGTAGCTAACAGAAGTCATCTGTATCAAAAGATAGTTACTACCCTTCCACCCTGGAAGCCTGTACATCAAAACATCCAGCATCTTTGCAAAGAAAACCACCATCAGAAATATAATCACTTTCACTAATAACATTGGAACTAGGAAACTTCGTATAACTGTACTTAATGCTGTAATGGAAGGGTAATATTTCACTGTTATTTTCTGATGACTATTATATGCTTAAAATATTGGCATCTAATTAGTAACAGAAACATCTTGTGAAACCTCTGTAAAAATGAGCCTCAGGGCAGCTTGAAGAATTTAAATGTCATTGTATTCTATTCTCAGATAGGTGTTGGACATACTGTCAGGGCAGGCTTTGCTAGCACTGCATGTAAAATACCTGCCCTGATTTCCTCTTGGAAAGCTCAGTGCTTTCACAGACAATACTATAGAATCATAGAATCATTGAGGTTGGAAAAGACCTTCAAGATCATCCAGTCCAACCGCCTACCTACAGCACCACTAAGCCACATCACCCAGTGCCACATCCAGACGCCTCTTGAACACCTCCAGGGATGGTGACTCCACCACCTCCCTGGGCAACCTCTTCCAATACCCAATCACCCTTACAGTGAAGAAATTTTTTCCTAATGTCCAATCTGAATCTCCCCTGCTGCAATTTAAAGCTGTTTCCTCTCGTCCTTTCCCTATGGCCACGGCAGAAGAGACCGACCCCCGCCTCACTCCAACCTCCTTTCAGGGAGAGAGTGATGAGGTCCCCCCTGAGCCTCCTCTTCTCCAGACTGAACAACTCCAGCTCCCTCAGTCGTTCCCCGTAAGACATATTTTCTAGTCCCCTCACCAGCTTTGTTGCCCTTCTCTGGACACGCTCCAGCACCTCAATGTCTTTTTTGAAGTGAGGAGCCCAAAACTGAACACAGCACTCGAGGTGTACTGCTGCTCCTGTTTCACAGATGCAGGAATGGAATTCAGCAGCTTGCTCAGGGAATTATTTGGAAGAAGACAGACTGAAATCAGCAACTCGCTCTACTCATGAGATCCATTCTTCCTCCACTACTATAACAACTCACCTGTCCGGTAGGCAAGTAGTCTGGCTTGTATCATACAGTGCCTTGCAATTTCTTGGGGCAAACCCTGATGGTCTGTTTCATTTGTTCGCCATGATTCACTGTTGTAAAATCCAAAGCATCCAAAGACGGGGACACTGGCAGCCACTGTCGCCAAGACCAAGACAAGATCTTTCATGTTTTGCCTAAGGTTGCCGAAGTATGGATTTTCACAGAGGTTCTCCAGTCCCATTGTCATCAGTATTTGCTTGTGCGTTTCCTCATTTGAAATCAGGAATAAACTTTCATACTCTTTTATTCTCTCTTGTCTACAGACAGTATAAAAGTCAGTACCTGAGTCAGGCTGAGATTTTGCTATTTTTTGAATAAAATCAAACTTGGTGGAAGTTTCTTCAACAAACTGCACCATATAGCACACCAAGGGCTGGAGCAACACGCACACACGAGCACGACTATTTGACTTCAGTCTTTCTACTGCTTTGGCATCTAGCTTGGCATCATCAGTTGTCATGGGATTGGATGCCTCATTCTGCAAGCTGATCTCAGGATCTCCAGGCCAGTAAGAAATCCTGTTCACCCCAGCTGGAAGAGAAGATAATGCAGCAAAAGGAACCATGCATGCACAGTGAAACATAAACCTCATTTTCAACACACTATTGCCTAACCCTGATTTTACTCCCTTAAGGTCCTGAGTGCTGTTTCAGTGGCATCTAGACAACAAAAATGCTAGCTTACACCAGTATCAAGAGCTCACCAGACTCAATAATCAGACTGCGGACAAAAACTGGAATTTCCTAAATTCTAAGATCTTTGTGGCAGCCTGGTTCTGCATCTTGCCTACAACAGATACATTACCACCACACAAAAAAAGACAGAACTAGTAGAAGTTGCTGCTAAGATTAAAAACCAATCCTTGCAGAAGGGCTGTACCAGCGGATCCCATTTCAGGGTGCAAATAATCTGACTTGTCTTCATCTCACTTGGGAAAAAGAAACCCTGAAGCACTCCCTGTGATCTCCCACTGACAAGCAATGGGAGAGAAAGACAAAACGTAGCAATTTAGGCCTAGTCACCAGGCTTAGGGCTGCTCTGGCAAAGTGCAACAGGTATGTCAGAATCTCAGCAGTGCATCCCCACCAAGAGGCAGCACTACCAATAATAACAGTTATACAGAGAAATAGGGTCTCGGGAGCAAACCCTGAACTAGGGTTCGTCTTGATGATCAGCTCCAAGACATGCACATTCAATACTGTTCTCAGCCTTGTGGAACATACTAGTGCAGGCTACACAAATTAGGGATTGGCATCCCCAGCTGGCACAGTCCAAAGGGAAAACAGGCTTTCTGACACCGCCAATCACAAGCATAACATTTATCCTGCGCTACATAGTCATTGCTTACCGTTTACAATCATCTTTAAACAAGTCGAACACGGTTTTCTGGAAAAATAAAGATCACAGTTTCTAAGTCTGGATCCGTGTTTAATGAGTGCAATCTGGCCAGCATGCAAGTCTGCACTGGAACAATGAAGACCGATAATCTTCATGTTTTTCACCACAACTAGACCACTCTTCTTTACCTACAGAAAAACGCATTACTATTATTATTATTGTACTACTTTTCAACATCAAGTCCATAGAGATGTTACAGCTCTTCCTTGGGTAACAGTAATCAGTCAGGATCAGCACATACAGCTCTTCAGTACAAATTGCCACATGAATTATTAAACAATCTCTGTTACACTTCCTCTAAGCAGTTGGGTTGGGTTTGGGTTTGCTTTGGTGGTTTCTACATGCACCTGTTCACATCAGAGTGCTGTGCCCCTGTCAAATTTCAAACAGGCACTTGTGGTAAATTCCTGATTTTTCTGGTCACTGCTTGGCCCATAACAAAACCCAGAAGCAGCATGAAAAATTCTGTCAGTTATAGCTGAAAACCCCTCTGAATCATCCAGCATCTGGAAGTGCTGTAAGCTTGACCATCCTGGGAGCCAATAGCTTCTCTAGCTTTATTGATGTCTCTTGGATTATAGAAAAGAATCCTAGTTCTAAAGAGTGTTCCATGGAAAAAGTTTGCATACCACAGACAAGAGCTCTTACACCTGGATTCACATGTAACTGGATACAGGCTAGTTTGATGAAGTTGGTGAAACCTATCTCATTACACAACCCAGCTGCTACCAGAACACTGCTGCCTTAGATCTGTAAATTATTCAGTTTATTTGTGGTTACAGAAGTGAACCTGTAGTAAAGCCCTCCAAGTAACCCAATTGCCATTCCTAGCCGAATTACTAAATTTTAAAATGCTTTTTAAGTCTGCGTGGTGCTCATCTAGCCCTATTTCAGATCTGCTCTGGGACATTCCAAGCTGTGAAAATTAGGCCTAACTGTCACTCAAATTATTTTCCTATCTTTTTTTGTCCTGGCTGATACATGCCATGGATCTTAGCACATGGGTATCCTCTGGACAAAGTAGCAATCAATTTAAATACACATATATAAAAGCAAACACCCTGTTCCAGGACACTCTGAAAATGCCCCTCTACTTTGAAGTGTAACTGGCAGCTACTTAGAAGATCCATTCTCAAGGACGGTTTCTTTCCATTGTCACTAAGGGAGTTATCTACAAGTTTTTGATCAGCAAACATTTCAAGTAGTTCTGTGCACCTCCAATGTGTAAGAGAACTCTTCTACAATCGTGAAGATCGACATTATAGAGAGTATCTCTACACTGATTCTAAAGTTATAATTGCTATATACTAAGAAGTGCCAGGTATACACCATGCCTCCTTTGTTACTCTGTTACTTCGTGTACTCTTCAAAATACCCAGCAGCATTTTCTACCACTTGCTTCACCTGTCAGGGACATGCCTTGCCTTTCAAAGTTTTTTCAGAAATAGCATGCTATTTAACCATTTTGCTATTTTTCTCCCACCAGTGATTTTTTTCTACTTCTAAGAAATATTTGAAAAACCTTTATCAGCCTTATTTTTTTCCCCTGGACTATCTGTCATGTAAAGAGCTGTTAAGTTAAATTCACTGTAGGAGCTATTAGCATCTGTTCAGAAAGACCAATTAATGGTAAACGTAGACATTTTACCTGTGATTTTTTCTGTTGCTCAGCTGAGGGAAAGAGCTCCATCCAGAGACTGAACAAAGTAAAAAGATTGACCTTGGAAAGTCTTGGCATTTGACCTGTCATCAGAAGAAAAAAAAAAGAAATATTTATTAAGGAATATTTGTTGAACAATATTTTCCAAGTCTTCTACACCACAGCTGTTAATGTGGTACAGGTGATACTCTTGAAGCTGGTTCAACAACTTCTGCTATTAGAGCAGCTAAATCCACACTGTCCTCTTCAGGGCAGTAGTTGTCAACGCAGGATGCTCACATCTGGATGCAGAGGTCAGATTTGTGCAACAAGAGAAAGTTAATTCTACTCAGAGGTGAAGAGCAAAACTCACAGATCAGATCCCACATAACCTAACATGCTCAAATGATTCACAGATGCTTACAGAAATCTGAGACACAGCTTGTGATTCAGCTGCAGGCTCACCACAACGGAGCGCAAAAATATCTGGGCACACATCATGATCTGACCTTGACATCCACAGCAAGAGTGGATGAGCCACACCCCAAAACCTTCCGGTTACATCAGTCCTGGCGAAACCTGCTTCTGGGCTTTTACAGGCTGCTCAAATTTTGGTTAGATTTCTACAAAAATGTGAACCTGTTGCTCAGGCTGTCACTTTTGGCTAAATAACCAAAGAGGTAGCAAAGAAGCCCTTCTCAGACCACCACCTTGTGCTGCATTGTACCCAAAATCTGGACATGGTCCTGTGAGGGCCAGCGCTCAGCACTACTGAGTGTCCCTGTGGAGTTTGAGGAAATTCCTAAATGGCTCTATAGAAGGAATTCATAGACAACAAAGCCTTGCCAAATCTTGTGTACTCCAGAAAGGGACAAGCCTTTCTGTCTAACACGGGATGCCTGATTCAGAGGCCTTTGTGAAGGCAAAGGCCCCAGATGGGCCGGCAAGATAAACCTGGTAACAGTCGTTGACACTGATAACAGTCCTTGACTGCGTTTGCGGATAACTGTCCTTTGGTTAAAGGAGCCAGGATTGCCCAGAGGGTGACCTTTTCCTCATTTACCTACACAAAGTTGACACCCCCGTCTACACATATATGACTATAGCACTCGTCTCTCCACCCAAATCATACTACACGTCACCTATGGGTGGGACCCTTGTAGTTTTGGGGATAAAAGCCGGGGAACAGGACACATCATACACACAACATCCCACACACACAACATCTCGCACACACAACATCTCATTCACACACAATNCTATCTGGGTAAGCATTTGTGCCTTTCACCTTTGGATTAAGAAGTATCTCTTGGTTGTAGTATGTACCATTGGTGCTAGCAATATCTTTTACAGTGTTTTTGCAGTCAGTGCATTTATCAAAGGCAATTCCGAACCTGTTTGTATCTGTCACCTTAATAAACCTTATTTTTTGCAACTTTGTGCATCTGTTCGGTGCAAGTCCTAGGACTCTGATACGGACAGAGTCATCTGCGTATGACTCTGTGAATCTGTTTCGGTGCAAGTCCTTAGTAGGACTCTGGACAGACAAAGTTTGCATCTTACAGCTTTGTGCATCTGTTTCGGTGAAAGCTCTGAGTGGGGCTCTGAGACAGACAAAGTTGGCTTCTTATGACTTTGTGAATCTGTTCCGGTGCAAGCTCTTGGTATAGAACTCTGGACAGACAAAGTTATATCTAAACCTCTCCCCCTCCCCTTCCCTTAACGTGACAGTCCCACAAATGAGAAAGGAGGAAGTACTGCATTGCTCACTAATGCTTGTGCCATTCCAGAGGTAAAGCTGCCTTGCCTCACGCTTGGCAAGAAGCTAATTGAGTCTTCGAAAAAGCTCCAGTCCCTGCTTCAGGGGAGCCTGCAGAGAGCTGTATTGAACATATATTCCCCTGCAGGTCTCACATGTGCTCTCTGACAATAGTATTATTGCTGGTTTTATCCCTTCCAGCAAACAATAAAGTTTCTGGAGGAAATGGCAGAGGCAAGAATAGAACAGAGCAAAACATTTTGTTAAGTAGTTCCAGCAGTTTGGAAGAGATATAATCAGTTACAAAGATTGCTTCAGCGGGGGACAGGGCTAGGTTAGTGACATGTCTGTTAACCCAAACAACTAGGACAGCAGATAAACATATGCAATACATTTTCAGACAGTATTTTTGCAGAATCTTTCACACAGAAGCATGATTTTGGAAAGCAACTATAAACCTCTCAGCAGCAGCATCTGATACCACACAGTCCATGGTCCTTAGGCTGCCTGGCCGTGCTACCCCACTGTGCAGCACTGTGAGGAGCACCGGGTAGCACCATCGAATCTGTGTGCTGGAGATGCACACAGCAAGCAGCACACACGAAGACTTGTTATCACTTGTACTAAAAAAAAACCCAACAACACAACCTGTAACAGTAAGTCTACAAGCCACATCTGAACAAGCAGATTTTTTTTTCTTAAGTGGGCACTTGAGTTCGTTCTCACTGCAGCCCCTGTTCACTCCTGTTGCAGCACACATGTACAGCTCCCACATGGCAAGATAAAATGAACAGTGCAATTTATACCAACCCACATCCCCCCGTCATGTCTTCCAGAATGGATTACAGTTTGGCATAGAGCATAGATTTAAAACAGAATACACCAGAAGCAAGTTTGAATCACGGTCTGTCTTCTTGGATCGAATCTGAATGGGACTTGTCAAACACAAGAGAAACAAACTGAAGAATGCACCAGTTCACAAACCTGCTTCCCATTGTAAATTCATGTCAGTTCACAACAGGGTTGTGAACTGACATGAATTTACAATGGGAAGCAGGAGAATATGATGGTGAAAAAGGAAAGACCTGTGGTCACAGTTATCGTACCCATATATCCGCATCTTCATTCATTTATGTAGTTAAATGTTCCCTTAAGTTCAACAGAGTGAAGAGAATACTGATTAAAGTGGCCTGCAAAAGAGGTAGAAGAAATCTTATGGAATTTAAAGCAGAAAGATTGGGGAAGAAAAGGAATTAGGCTCTTTGCTACTGAGAGAAAAACTGTACACAAAAGCAGCGCTCTTTTCAGGTGCATCAGGCCCTCACAGCTTCCCTACTTCACTCAAAGGTACAATTTTATTCCTCCACGTTAGGGATCTTGCTCCAGTGAGGCAAGGCATGCTCCAGGGAAAGCACGCTGCGAAGGCCAGCGCCAAAAACCCTGCTGCTCCTTCACCTGCAAGCAGAAAGGAGCGGGGCACTGCTGATCGGGATGTGGCTCGGTTACAAGATCATGCCACGGCAGATCAAAGTCTGAAAGGCTTGTAAGAAGTCATCTTACAAGAAGGAAACTAACCCTGTGCTTTGGCACCATCAAGGAGGAGGAGATCAATGACATCACTCTCCTGCCTGGGAAAAGGAAACTAGAAACCATTTTCAGAGCTCATCTTGCTTCCTCGGAAGCAGGATTTTCATAAAACCAGGATGAAACAATACCCATTTACCCATCAAGGAGATCTGGCAGCCTTGGTGTGGTCCTCAGTCTGAGCTACATATGCAGCCCATGGGTGATTTCTATGTACCCACCGCTCCCCGGGGAGCCCAGCAATGGGGTATGTGAGATCCACCAAAATCCGCTGCACCAGGGCATCCCCAGCTGTGGAGAAAGCTGCTCTCTGCTAAATGTGAACATGACCCTGCTGTGGGGGCTGGTGAGAGCACCCCTGGGGAGGCAAGTCCCTTTAAGCACATGACATTGTGTACATATCAAATACACGTGGTACAGGACGGGGAAAATACATCATTTTGGGGAGGGGAGGAGAGGGGGGGATGCCCAACAAGCTCCTGCCATCCAAGGGCCTTATGAACGGGAGTGCGGGGACACAGACAGGCACACAGACACAGACAGGCACACAGACAGGCACAGACAGGCACAGACAGGCACAGACAGGCACAGACAGGCACACAGACAGGCACACAGACAGGCACACAGACAGGCACACAGACAGGCAGACACACAGACACACAGACACACAGACA
>VZRW01000015.1:148410-207395 GCA_013398125.1 Aegotheles bennettii
GGCGCTCCAGCCAACAGGACGGACCCACAACCGCAAAAAAGAATGATACTTTTATTTTCCACAGATCTTTAAAGATACTTTGCTACATAGTTCATGTATTTCCTATCAGACTATACAGGTTCGTCTCCATGGAGCCCGACGGCGTACGACTGCAAAGTGATATGTTTGGTAGTGTATCATAAGTATAACCTCTTAAAAAGTTTAGAGTTTTCCTTTTTTTCTTTTTTTTTTAATTTCTTTTTGGAATGTACAGTATATGAGGTAAAATTAAGATTACATTAAAAACTGTCTCCAATGCAGTAATACGCACTGAGGCTCAAATGGCAAAGACACTATTAAATGACTATCAAAAATAGGAGCTCATCTGAATTTTACTGTGAAAAACCTAAGTCACTGCAGATTACCTGTAGTAACAAATCTCACCGTTTTAGACATCCAGCCATAAGAAATCTCTGGGCTGTCACACACATCTGCACTGCCAAACATGGCACTTTTAAGAAGGTTCTAGAAAACATCGGTTATCGCGGTGTCCTGCGGGAAGGCATCAGCCTACATGTACAAATGACAAATTTGAAATAAAGTGTAAACATACAGTACGTTTAAAAGACAGACCGTTCTCGCCACGCGGAGGCCAAGTTCTTTGCCATTTCTTTTTTTTTTTAAAAAACAAAACTCAGCAACATTATTCTACAGCACAGATCATTGGACGTATAAACAATTACAATACATGCCCGTTCTAATATAAGAGAAATTCTTCAGAGATCTTCAAAGCACAAGACAGAGGTTCCTTTTTTTATTATTATTAAGACCGACAGAAGTGTTTAATACCATTAAAAATGCTAAACTGAACACAACTAGAAGTCATTAATGATCCACTATCTTGTAACTCAAATAAATTAAAAATAGCTAATTACAAAGTGTATAACAAATAACGTAAGTGTGATGAGACAAGGATTATTTTCCTTTTTTAAAGATAGTTTCACTACAAGCTTTGTGTCACTGGCAATCATTGACATCTAGCAAGATGTTCAATGGGATACTTGATAAAATTCAGTCTGGTCATTCAAGAACTCACAAATGCAAGCTCACAAAACATTGATGAGTTATGCAATTGCAAAGTGCTCTAATGCAACATTAACTACATGCAATCAACAGTTTGGTACAGTATCCAAAGAGACATTACATTAAACATTAGGATCTCAAGAAAAAAGCAGCTTTAAGTTTTCTGGTGCAAATTACTACACTTCGTCTTCTGATTTGGTGCCCCAAAGA
Source organism: Aegotheles bennettii (assembly GCA_013398125.1). Taxonomy (NCBI): domain Eukaryota; kingdom Metazoa; phylum Chordata; class Aves; order Caprimulgiformes; family Aegothelidae; genus Aegotheles; species Aegotheles bennettii. Next base: position 149,683 of record VZRW01000015.1, read on the forward strand.
AAAAGAAAGAAAGAAAGAAAAAGAAAACAGAAAAAAAAGGCAGTGCTTGATTCTGGTGGATATGGCAAGTGAATGCAGGGGAAACAGCAAAAGTTCAATTATGAATTTTATCTCAAAAATCTATTAACTAGCCAAAATCGGAGGGCACAGACATCTGTATAAACTGCATCCAATCAAAGGTCAACTTCAGAAATGTGTTTTTCAATTTAAATAAGTCTAAGAGGTTCTCTCACACTCTCTCTTCTCTATTCGAAGAAGTGAAAGAGGCATTTTTGTTAAGTAAACATCAAATCCTGGGGGCAAGATAAACCACTTGTGCCATCCCCTTGTAGTCTTTCGAAAACATCTACTTGCAGTGAAGAACTCCACATTTATCAGATAAGAAGCTTCCTTCATGCATACTCTTTCATCCAGTTTATTATTTGCTGCCTGAGAAAAGCCCCTTCTGTTTTTCAGCACAAATCCTGCTTCCCAAATAATTAAGACAAATGAGGAGGTAGAAATACAGCGCTAAATTGCTTTCACAGCATCAGATTAATATTGTATACAGCACAAGTTTGTTAGTGTAAGTTTTAAATGCGATCTACACATTCTTCCCTGTAATGGTAGCAACCCTTAAAACTGTGGGCCAGGAAGCCATTTTTTACACTCCCGTTTACTGGTCAAACCCTTGTCCCGAAACACTGCTTGCCTGCCCCATTATAGAGTCTGTACTGCAAGAAGGCATAATAAAGGAAAGATCGTATTTCTGTGGCTTGCGTTCTAGTAACATGTGTCAGCCTAGACCTACCAGTAAGCATCTTAAAGTGGCTGAAAAGGTTTGCATCAGTCCCAATGCCGGTGCTAAATGCCTGGTTTTGTAAAAGCAAGAGAACAGAATTACTTTTAGATTATGAGAAAGTAAAATTTAATGGGCAGCGTTCTAAAATCAATCTCTTTCCTTCACTTTATTACAAAGTATTGAATGATAACAGCAATCAGAATGGAAAAGATAGCAAAAAGTGCAAGGATGACAGCAGCACACACTTGGTCACTTTGTGACCATTGTGTCCTTGTGGTTTGCACAGTGTCCTTGTTGGTGCTTGCCGGCGGTTCAGTCCTCTGAGAGATGAGAAGCACTGGTGCACTGTAGGGGCCTACCAGGTCCTGATGACCTACTGTCTCTTGGCACTGTCGGATGGCACACACGCGGAAACGGTATTCACAGTTCAGCTGGAGCCCTGTGTATCGGAATGACCAGTCCGGGCCCTTGTAAATCTGGCAATGAAGGAAAAAAAAAAAGGATACATCAAGTAAAAACTACACACGCACATGTATCTCAGTATGGTTTTGTTTATGGTGAAGGTAATTGTAAAAAGGACAACTCCTCACCAGTGCTTTCCATGCAAGGAAAAATGGACACAATTTAAATGCCAGATAAAGTCTCCCAGTCCTTTTGATGAAACATAGGAAGAGAACTACAAGCTTTTTTTTGGTGTGGTGAGTACAGGCCAGATAAACTCTGCCAGAAGCCCCAGTGTTAAGGTGTTCTAGTGACCGCTTACAATGTGAATACTTCACTACAGGATGTAATATACAAAATCATATCACAGCATTTTAGGTAATTAACTCTGTATCAAGCTAATTCATTAAGTCTAGTCCAATCCAACATACTTTGTTGTAGTTAAGATATCATGTGCTTAAAATATTATCATTTATCCCAATAAACATTGTATCAGGAAAGCCACAGCCATTCTTAATTTCATCAGATTCCAAGATCCAGATGACTTACGAGGCTCTTCCCCATGAGTGTCTCGGTTGGCTGGCTAATGTGAGTTCACAACTCCTCTGCATGGAGCGAGTGCCTAATGGCAGTGAAATCTAAATACTGGTTTCTCAAATTAATTTGCAGCTATATAAAGGCCCCGTAAAAGCCAATGAAACCCCACGTGGGTGGAATTTTCTGTTTATAGGTATATCAACAGGTACTGAGCTATTACGTGGGCAGCATGGTACCATTTGATTTCTCTGGATTTGCTTTGCTTAATTGGTAGGAGGATACAGATGTACCACACCATGCAGAAGTCTTCCCTGCAGCTATCATACTACTAGACAGTATTTCACAAACGCAAACTACCAACCATTCAAGGAAAGAAGCAGGAAATCTCTTCTGCTGCTGCTGTTTCAAGAGCTGTTTCTGTGCCTGTGGCTACTCCTGGCCTCAGAAAGCCCTCTGACAGCCAGGTAGCTAAGCTTTACTGGAATCTACAACCCAGAGACTTTTCTTTCTCTCAAGAAATTGTTCCCACACTGAGACAGGTCAGGTCATCAGAAGTGCAGATTCCTCAAAATTCTGCTGATTTTTATCATGCTTTAGTAGTGAGCAAGCAGGCCACAGACACACATCCTCCTCTACCTGTAGCAATGCCAGCTGGCACGGCTTACTGTCCTCACTGCTTGTCCCCAGCGCCTTGCCAGAAGTTGTCTTCCCCTCAAATTCGTTTGCTGGGGTATTTTACACGGTTGCTTCCTAACCCCTTTGAGAGTTTCACTGATGTACATAGCTCAAATGGCAGATTACTAATTTATTTTGCCTGAAGCATGTAGGCAGCAATGACATGAGCAACTCGGCTGACGGATCAGGGAGAAGGAAGAGAGCAGAGTGAAGTTTTGGCAGAAAAATGGTAGTGAACAGCTCAGAGTGGATGTCCGGGCAGTTTATTTTTTAACCATGTTGAAGAAAATTCTCACCATCGTGTCTAAGTATCTTAAAGGCTGTTTCCACCCTGTTTACTCCTCAACTGTTCCAGTTTTAATTTTTGCAAACTAGCCTTCTCATTTGGTTTGAATTTACTCCACTCAACTGTTCCAGAGAGGCAAAGGGAATCGTGCACCTCAGTTTACTTTGCTATTTCTAGGTTTAAAGCATACCCTTTATTTTCCTGTTCAGCTCATCTGGCAATGCACATTGCTAATCAAAGCGTGATTTGACTCAAGTGTTTAGAAGCAACACTGACCATACCTTACATACTTAATGTTGCATTTACAATTTTGAAGTTACAATAAAGAATATTCACATGGAAAGTGAACAAAAACCTTGGATTATGGTTGATCTTTTACTGAAAAATTTAACAAATGGTCATAACAAACACAGCACTACACTGAAAGTTATGAACTATGAAAATATTAAAGCCCATAAACAACCAAAGCACAGGCAAAACTTAAATTTAATAATGACCTATAATAAAATTATAATATACCAGAATTAATTGTGTTTCCTTGCTGGGAGGAAACCTGCTTGCTTAATAGTGTGAAACAGAGTTTTCAAGTCTAATTTCATGTCAATTATCAGGCAGTTTACCGGCAAGCAAAATTAGCACTGCACATCTCCCTTTAAATGCAGACTAATTTGAAGCTTGGCATTTTGAACTGCATTTTTGGATAATCAAACCTGAAATTAAAACACTCTCTCAACTGCTCAACTCCTGTAGTCACAGCATGCCCTACTAATAAAATGGTCCTATAGTAAAAAACTAATCACTGCATTAAATTGAAAAAGTTCCCCTATACCTGAATGCCTACACTGTGTAAGTTGGGGTCTTTCCTATCTGCAGTTCTCTGAACAGAAGTATGACTTTGACAACAAAGCTTTGATACTGTTTACTGCCTTCAAACAGCTTAGTGCAAAGATAACCCTTTGTACTTTTTCTCCTAAGTCTCAATTCTGTACCACTGGGTGGATGTTTTCTTTCTGTCCGTTATTCCCGTTAGTGGGCAATTTCCTCACCACTCGAGGTGTCAGGTTGTATTTAGCAAACATCAGTGTAACCCAGAGAGGCTGCAACTTACTGCTCTATTTATATAACTTAAATCTCTTTGCTTTATGGCAAAGTTTTAGGAGATACTACTTAACATTAATTAGTAACAAAAAGTTAGCATGGTGACTAAACCTGTACTGGAACACAATAATCTTTAACCTAAACTAGTCATCACAAAAACCAATTGGAGAGAAATATGATAACTTAAACACATCATACCTGTTTGAATTCCGAGTCTTTGCCCACCATGACCTGAAGACAGTAGATAACTGGATCACCCTTCATGGGCTGCAGAAACTCCCAGGTGATTTCACAAGTGTGATCGTTTATTCTCTCTATCCTTGGTGCTGAAGGAAGAAAACACCAAAGTGAGAGCTAGCTCTGCTTTCCTCATCCCTTCACGTTGCATTCTACCACCTTCTAAAATTCTGTTTTCTATCTGTTATTTTGTCTCAGAGAAACAAAAATTCCAATTGACGTGTATTCTTCCTACAATGTTTTCTGGAACAACAACTAAAAATTCACATAGGCCTCTATTGCTAGTTTAGGTGTCACCCAAGGGAAAGCAAGCAAAATTCAATGACTGCAAGTGTGTATCGTATCCAAACAGAAAAAGCTGCTATGCTTTACATTATTCTAAACACGCTAGGAAGAATTTTCACCTCAAATTACTTTAACAGCCTGGTCACTCTCTCCCGGAAACCAAGGATTCCAAGTACAAACCTTCTTGTCAAAGAATGAATAACCCCCAAGTCTCTCAATTGTGAAGCAAATATTTTAGGCCTTAGGCAATTACATGAAAGGAGGATTCCCTTACTATCCCTACCTGCACTTGGAAAAGAGCTTAGCATTCTAAATACCCTAATTAAAACACCATACGGAAACCAACTTGCCACCCCCAACCCTCCCAAATGAAAGAAGAAGCACCTTTACCTTTCAAGGCAGCTGGAACAGATTTGGGAGTAGTGAAAACATATTCTTGAGAAAGGGGACCTTCACCAGCTTCATTACATGCCTGAATACAAAATTTGTATGATGTTGACTCACTGAGTCTTTGTACTTTATATGTATGACATGGTCCTCTGTATAAGGATACAAACCTGAAAATTGAAAGAATAGCATATTCTAAGCACAGAAAATTACTTCCGAAGTAGCTACAGTACTGCCTTGAAATCTATTCCCATCATTTCCCAGAATCTAATGAGAAAACCAGAAATACTAATTTCAGAGTTAAACAGTGTTCTGGCATTACTATGAAACAATACACTCTTTTTCCAGGGCCAAGTTTTTATTTTGCATGTCTTTGAGGTAAAATCTCTTTTACACAAAGAGTACTACAGACTGTCTCTTGGTAAAAATGATCCCAAGCTATGGATCCAACTGCTCTTGTGTATCATTGTCAGAGATGGGTGACTGATGAAGCTCACTCAGATCTGCACAGGAGGCCAGAGTCATGCTTCTAGCATACCAAGTCCCATCCAGAGAGCTTTGTAGACTGGCCACTCTCCTTCATGTTCTAATGCTTACACACACTGACCTGGGCAGCTCTCATTTCATTTTCAATTTTGGTATCCCCAGGACACAGCACAAGTTTATCTCTTTCTGCAGTGGTAGCCATCTACTTTTTTTTTAAATTTTAAACAGATGGTACCTGCACATGACCTAGTAATGACAATGAATTTCTTTCCAGTTAAGAGTCCAATTTCTTTTCTTCCTTACAGCAAAGCAATTTCACCTAGCAGATCTATTCTGTCTCACTGTCAAGCTAAAGCTACTCAGAGATTCTGATATGGTACACAATGGAGCCATATTGTTAATTCTATCATTTAGGCAAGGGTACTTGCTGTACCATTTCAGCTTACATTTTGATTTGACATGAGAGAAGGGACTGCTTACAATAATTCGTACTATATCAGTTTATTTTCCACTAAGAATAACCACATATAAAGACAACTGAGAGTAAAGAATTCAACCCTTTCAACATCAAGTATATAAAATTCACAAGACTGATTAGACTTGATAATCTGACAAAACACTTAACCAAATGTGTGAGAGAGAAAAGTGTGTCGGTACTAAACATTTCATCTAACACTTCATATTTAACTCTGAATAAAAAAACATGCAGTTTTTAATCTGGTACTTCCCAGCACAGAACACTAGAGCCCTTCTTGCCTCGCCAGATAAGACCAGCTCCTATGTCTGTTGAAAATTCAGCAAAGCATACGGAATTTTGCCCTTTGCTGCCATCTCCTAAGCATCAGACCACAGTGACATAGGGCAGATCAAAGCGATGCCAGAACCAACCTTCCATTCTTATCCTCCATTTGAAGGTGGTACTGAATGGAGTCAGTTAATGCTTTTGCAGTTCCCTCTCCCCACTTCAGCTTGAGAGTCTGAGAACTGTATGCAGCACATTCCAGGCGAGGTGGATCCGGGGGGAGAGGCTTTGTTTTCAGTTTTATGGTGTGGCTGAAAGGACCCGCTCCAAGACTATTTAGGGCTTGAATTCGTACTCTAGTATTTGAAAAAAGAGAGAATAAATTAACTTGAAATTAGATTCTAAAAAATAACTGGTCATTCACTGTTCACATCTAGAGAGAATAACAGTACCATATAGACGGTACTTCTTACAATGAAGACTTTTATCAATATTACTCTTTGATAGACTGTCATGAATGTGCAGTAATCTCACTTTCCTTGACACATTTTAAAGAGCTGGATTGCTTAAAAATAAAAATATGTTAAGCATATCTGCATCGTTCACATTAGTGAAAAGATGCAAAAGCTCTATCAGCTATTTCAAGAGCTTTCCATCCTCCTGACGCCACAGGCCTTGTAGCAAATTTTTTGACAGCCACATTGGAGAGATGAAGAAAGGTAAAAAAACCTCCACACCAAAAGAGGTGAATCCATATCTTTGGCTATTACATCAGGTGAGTTCAAGGACGACTACAGGAAAGTTTTACTGGCTTTTGGGAAAAGATCCAATTCATGTGAAGATAAAGTGACAGTGACCAGCTACCTCTCTTGCTGTTTTCACTGGTAACACATCTCCAGGTGCCTGCAAACACAAGTCATCTTGGGTCTGCTTGGAAAGGGAGGGAGGAAACTAGAAGTCGTCAAAGGATACATGGCTGAGGGGTTTGTAGAACTTGAAATTTAGGGATAATTTTTGTTTTGGATACTCGATAGAAAACAATGGTGGCATTATGTTTACAAGTAAGAGTTAAAAGAACTAGCAGAGAAATTTATTTCTAAAAAGGAAAAAGCAGAAAACAGAGATCTGAGGCTCTTTACATATCTCACAGGCAGCTATAGAGAGCCTAAGTGTGCCTAATCTCATTTTCAGACTAACACCTGCTTGTCTAAAATGGTATCTAGGTAACTGGAAAAAAGTAATCACAATAATTAAATTCGGAAACAATCAACCACACAATTTCAAAATATTGAACCACAAATGTGTGTGTAGGCTTCTGCATAATTATTTCTTCTTCATTACAGTAATATTTAACATGCTAATTTATTGTAGCACAGAGCTAAGGTTAATATAGGCAATTTTTTATTTGAAGAGTTGACAGTGTATTCTATAAAAGCGCTTTTGTGAACAGAAGTACAGAAGCATCTCTGCAATAGAAGCTTCCCTTTTTCCAGCTGGTTGACACAGAGCAACAGCTCTTCAAATTGTCAGCATTATTGTTAAATACTTATAAGGCACACAGAAACATTGTAGTCTTACATACAGTATTAGAAAAGTAAAAACAAATATTTAATTCATGTTGACTGCCACCCAAACACTTGCTACTTCTGCAGAAAGGGCACTGCAAGTTGTGATGAGCTGTCATTAGATTCGACAATTCAGTTGATAAAGATTGGACGTGGTTCTTTCTCGGATGGACTTTATCTTGTCAAACAGATTAGAGGCCATCTATCTATAAAGCAACCAATCCAAACAGCCCTTATGAATCTGAATCTGTAATCTGAATTCAGTTAAACTGACACATTAACCAGGCAGACACAACAGATTTACAGCAATAAACACACTAAAATAAATTGTTCTTGAAAGAAAATAAAACCAGCACAGCTCCTCTACTCATGACGATCACCATTACAAAGCTTTCGTTTCCTACATGGCTATGTACTAATACTTGTCTAAGAGTCATGTAGAGAATAAAAAATTATAAGGAAACAGACAAAGAATCTGCTCTTGTGGAAGAAACAGTAGGCTGTCAAGTAGCTGTCATGGCTTACCTGTAGGTAGTATCTGGCTGTAAGCCATCTATAATATAGCTCAGAACCTTCCCAACAGTTAATGGCTGCTTATCTCCAAAGTCTATGCTGTAGCCAAGGATTTCAGATCCATGGTCACAAGGCTTTCCCCAGCTTACAGCAAGGCATGTGGAAGGAGAATAGTGTGGACTTTCAACTTCATCTTCACTTAGTCCCCGAAGAGAAGTCACAACTGCAGGTACAGAGGCTGGAGTCATACATGCCACTACTTCACTGAAAGGGCCTGCACCCGCAACATTCACTGCCTGCAAATGCAAAGGAGACCGTGTCTTCAAGGCAGGCAGGATCCCCATTTACAGATGTCACTAACCATAGTTTTATGTCTTTACCTGAACCCTGCAATAGTATATAGTGGCAGGCAAGAGCCCTTTCATTTCACAGTTGAGCCCAGGCCCACAGTAGGAGTTCTGCATGCATCCTTCCACACCGCCCCATTCCAGCCGATATTCCGTGACATCAGCTCCATTACTCACTGGAACCTTTAAAATGGATACAAATAGTTAGGAGTTAAATTCACTAACTGAAAAAAAACCCCAACCAAAACAAACCAACCAAACTAATCACTTAAGTGATGACAGACACCTAAGCACCAACGCAGACCTGGACTGAAATGCCTGCTCGAGTAGCCTGTTTTTCCTTACCACCTGCCTTAGGAAGCCAAACTTAGCCTCCCAGTTTTGGGAGCTGACTGGTTTTAATACTCCTTAGAAATCATAATTTGAAGTACAGATAAAATCACATGTACCAGTGCCAGAGTAGGACACAAGACTATGTAAAGGTATCAGCAGTCAATGAAGTGATAAAGAAAAAGCCTACCAAAAAGCTAAAAACTCACTCCAAGTCAACAAAAAATTTCTTAGATAATGAAGAAAACAGAAGAAAAATGCTGCTGCTGTTTTGGATTAAATATGCCAAGACAGCAATCACACTGAGGTACAGACAGTAACTGCTCCAAAGCATGTTTTTTCTTTCCCCTCCTTTTGAAAGGGAAGTATTTGCTACTTTCAGCATCAGGCTACTGGAAGTGACTGAATACAAACAGCATTTCACACATTTGATGCTCCTGAGCTGTGACTGATAAGGACTCCCTTTCCTTTCTCTCATTTACAATCATGAGATGTGTTTGGTCAGAGAACTAATGCAGCTGTAGATGGCTGTGCAACTGTCAGTGAAGAGGGAGTAATTTCTCAATGTTACCACTGTTGTTGCTGCAGATCTAGTGGGGTTCACCTTGACAGAAGTAGGAGAATCCAAGCCAACAAAGTGCAGGGATGACAACAAATTGGGGGGAAGTGTTTGATATGGTGAAGGATATAGCTACCAAAGAAATTTCAACAGGCAGGATCTGGTACAAACCTCAGGAAATTCAACTAGAACAAAGGAAAACACAAAGTCCTAGACCTGGGATAGAACAGTATGGGCTGAGGAGCAACTTTACCAACAAAGAACCTGTGTGTTCCGGTGAGCAAGTTCAATGTGAGTCAGCAATGTGTGTCTGATGCAGGCGAACTACATGCTGGTTGTATTAGCAAAGAGAAGCAAGAAGGCTAAAAGAAGTAATGAGTCCTCTCTACTTAGCACTTGTGAGGCTGCATCTCTAGTACTGTGTCCTGTCTCGGGCTCCGCAACGCTAGACAGACACTGATATAATGGACTAAGCCCAGTGGAGGGCCACCAAGGCGGGGTGCAACACACAACAAAAAGGTAAGGCTTATTTGATGTCAAGATGATAAGGCTAAGAGGAGATCTTACATTTGCCTTAAATTACTTACTGGGAGGGTACAAAGAAGATGGTGTCAAATTCTTCTTGGAGGTGACAAGACAAGAGGCAAGAGTCATGACTTGCACTAAAGGGTATTTTGATGAGACATAAAGGAAAGAAATTCTACAGCATGAGAGTGTTTATCTAGAGACAGCTTTACCAGGCTGCAGAATCTTCATCCCTAGAGATAAGTAAAACTTGACCAGACAAGACCCTGAGAAAGTTGACCTAAATTTGACTTTAGGTCTGCTTTGAACAGAAGGTTGAACTAAATGACACCTAGAGGTCCACCCCTACCTTAATTACTTCATGATTCTATACAGCAGACATTTAACATTGGTCAAATTAATCATACCTGAACATTGCAAGAGATTTCTTCAAAAGGCTTTGCCTTGTAGGCCTTTAAGGAGAGCTCCTCTGACATACCCAGTAGGAAGAATGAACTCTTCCAGGTAAAACAGTTTAATCTATTTTTTTCCTGTACAGTTCTGTAACTCAGGTAATTCACTCTGTCCCAAACCACTAAAAAGCTGTTTAAACAGTATTCCCAGATAGAATCTTCCCTCTTACAAAAGCTTAATTTTCATCTATTGCATTTTGTAATCAGATGTCTATACTACGGGTTTATGGGAAGTCTGTGAGGCTTTTGCTACATTATTACTGATGTTATTATATAAATTCAATCAGCTTATAAAAACAGCAAATGCACAATTATCTATTGTGTTATGTGGATATATTAGCTCTGAGGAAAGATAACTACATTAAAGAAATTTTTTAAGAAGAAATGCAGTGCAGCAGTTGTGGTAAAACTCTTAAAAGAAAGATCTCAAGTACCTTCAGGCTGCCAAATTACAACTCTCATATAATGGCATTGTGAATGACTAAGGTTTTACGTATCAAGCACTGGATAATTACATAAGTATGTTTAAAAATGTGATTAAAATACAGTCAAGCTTTTAAAGTTGAACTTAAAAATCTAGAAGACAATGATGTTAAGATAGGCATAACACAGCTTTCTTACCTCCCACGACACCTGAGCACAAGCAGCAGATCTGCATGCCACTTGAGGGGGCTTGCATTGATCTGGTGGTCCAGGTGCTGTAGTTATTTCACATTTTTCCGAATAAGGTCCAAACTATTAAAAAAGGAGTCAACACAGTAATTTGTAAAAATAAAATTACTACTTTTTGAGTAACAGTTTATCACAGTAGGAACATCTAATATCAGCCTGAAACTGTATTAGTTGCCTATAAAATAAACCTTTGTGAACTGTGGATTCAGGTTTTATTTCAGTATCTGACTATTCTCCAGAATATCTGCAAGACTCTTCTTCTCTATAGCAAACACAGTTGGAATAAATTTGGCACTCCAAACTCTTGGGCGAAACACAAAAGTGCTATCCAAATCCTTCTTTTGAAGTTACATGGTGTCTGCACTGTTACAGAAAACAATTTGTAACTGCCTATTTGTATCTATCTAAAATAAATAAAGGATTAAAAATGCTTGAGCATTTTTGTGGGGGGTGTGTGTGGGCAGGGATGGGATAAAAAGTTGGATCAGTGCCTTAAAGCTTTAAGCTGCAGATCTCTCCACGAACAGTGTCAACTGGTCATTAGAGTTTTTATGAACAGAATGTTACTGAACAAATGCAAGCAGCCCTGCCTCTCTGTCTTTAAATCAGGACTTTGGATACATAATTAAATAAAGCTTGTTCTATAGCAACGATTTTATTTAAGTACATTTAACACCACAAATTGAAAAAATATTCTTGTATCTGATAAAACATGTATTCAGAAGTTCAACCAAATATAAAAAAAGAGTTAGGAAATGCTAATTATTATGTTTTAGAACACCAACAGCTGTAAAAATAAAGGACAATCAATTTACAAAGCTGTATACTGAAAATAATTTACTACCTTACTTCACACGCAAATAAAAAAGTTGCAACAATGCTTTGATAAAGTACTTGTCATTTCCTAACCATTTCCCAATGCTGTTATTAAGCTATAAGACATAATTAGCTATTTTCCCTTCTTCTAAAACCCCTTTTATTGTAAAGTGATGTGTAACTGTTTGTTCCCACACAACAATAAGCTATGCGAATCAAACAACTCTGCAGTAGGAAATCCTAATTTTAAAATTACTGTTAAATGCTTCTTTTAAAGAGAAGAACCTTAATAGTGATTGCAGTCTCTGGAACTACTTTAATTTCAGACTGCTTCCTTACCCCAGCCTTGTTAGCTGCTCGCAGCCTGAAGTTGTACGTCCTCCCTGGAAGAAGGCTGCCTACTGTGCATTCAACATCAGAGCCTTGGTAAACCTCTCTGTGTTCATCGGTTTCTGTATGAAACACTTCTAGACCATAACAGGTAATGGGTGAACCACCGTCTACCTGAGGTGGTCCTAAAAATAAGAAAGAAAAGCTTATTTAATTTTAACATGTAACACATTTGGGTCCCTTATGCTCACTAATAGTTGTAACAGAATTACCCCAACGCAGCTGAATTTCTCTTGCTCTTGGTCTACCCTGTAGCCTTGGAAGCTGGCATGGACCAGGAACCACTACTGGTGTCTGCACCAGTAAAGGATCAGATGCCTACAAAGGAAAGAGAGATAATGAAGTCATCTAGGCCAAAACAAGCACTATCAGTTATGCCACAAGTGAAGCAAAATACTTGAGTCAGAAACAGGATCTTCCATTTTTTGAACTACATTCTCAAATACATTTTCTCAAAATGTCTATATAAAACATACTATAGTTATCATACAATATGCAAAACCAACTTCTGCTTTTGTGTTTTGGTACAAATGCAAGGGGTAGAATTAAAAACAGTAATTAAGTATTAGTATAAACTTTGCAGATGTTTGAAATATGACTTCTTCAATGTAAACTATTTCTCTTTTCCATCAAACTGCAGTTCAATGATTTCTAAAACCTTACTCTAAGCTTTGTACACTTTCTGTGCAAGAATCTCTCAGAAAGCAAAAGTAGGCAAAAATGTCAACCAGAAGAGACTAAAAACCCCTGAGACTTCAGCTTTTTAATTGCTTAGAAATCCTTAATGTACAACAAACTTCCACCTCTGATTTGAAGTGCACGCAGAACACACAGCATAGCAACACACAGCAGATGGCATTGACTATTCTGGATGCAGACAGAGATGAGTCGGGGACAATGTGAGGTTATTAGCTTCAGTGCGATACAGAACCAATGTGAAGTTGGTAAGCAGGGGGGATGCATCTTAGAGTCTCATTTTACAACTGCTTTCTACGTATGTTCCAGAAATAGCTTTCAGTCCCTTTGACATGTATTGTTGCACCAAACAACAGATGCTACTTCAAAAGCAGAATGTTTCTCAGGAGGCATATGTCCATGTCAAGCTACAGGAAAGTTTCATTACATTTTTCTTTACTATTCTTCTGTTGATTTCTGACACCTTCAGAAAATATCATGACTACCTGGAAGTTATCTTCTCTTTGGTACTCAAATAATGTTTGTTCTAAACTAATGGGGTTGGGCTGTGGGGAAAGGAGGTTGGCAGAGCAAAAGTCTCCAAAGACATAGATGCACTTGTGGTTAGGTGACTGGGAAGTATTCTGCCTTCTCCCTTCCCCTGTACTATAGCAAGCTGAGTTATGGCGAGATGGAAAATATTGCAGCTGAGCACCAAAGGAGTCCAGATTCATTCTTAAGGCAGGCGCCTGTGGGCAAGGCTGTCTTTGCAGGAGACTTCTATGTGGAGGAAGAACACATGAATTTCATATAGTAAAGGGGGGCTGGGGAAGAAATGGCACCAAGAATGCAAGGCTTGAGAGTGAAGCCCTGCTGGAAGTCTGTAGAGAGCCAGGGCTGGCTTTGCTACACTTTCTGGTGAGAAAAAGGGAGAACAATACAGCACGACATTTTGGCACTGGAGGCTGAACTACACCACAAAAATGACAGTGCAGGTGTGTGCGTATGTCACATGTATATATGGGGAAGAACAATAGGGCACACCAGATTGCTTGGGAATATTGAAAAGTAGGGCAATGTAAACATTTTGATTGTGACCGAGACAGCATGAGAAGAGACTATGAAGCACAACCCTGAAAAGCCTGAGGAAACAGCCTGTCCTCCCCTGCCTGCTGGACTGATGGCTGCTCAGACAGGGTACTCCATTGACCACTGGGAAAACATTAAATTTACACTGTTTTCTTGGGTTAGGCCTTAAGAAATGACATTCTATCAATGTATCACAATGGGAAAGACATAGTATCTGTTTCTGTGAATAAGAAAAATCACTTTAAACAAAATACAGTATTAGAAAAGAATATTCACATTTATTTCTTTAAGAAACGGGCAGAAACTTGAAACATGGTGCATTAAAAATTGAACCTTTTCCAGGTACTAATTATGGCTATGTTGCTAGGCACTTCTGTACAATATTTGCTTATTAACTGCTGGACCAAATTTTCTTTAAGAGAGAGAAATTTTATTTAATAAAAATATTAGCTTGTATTACCGTGCTTTGTCCTCCTTCCCCAACGCAATATACACGTAAGCGATAGGAACAGCCAGGATTTAGTCGGTCACACACATGCTCCCTAGCAGCTCCACTGTATACTGTGTCCCATTTGTTTCCTGAAAGGTTAGAAATAAGCATCCAATGAACCAAGGTGTAATTTGCCACACTTCAGTGCCAGTCACAGCAGGTATCCTAGGTTTACTAAATAAGCATGTGCCTGATTGTTTATCAAAAAAAAATTAAGGCTTGTTTCGAGTTTCCTGGAGAAAGATCCAATCATCTCCTAAAGATAGTTTCCTAGGTAAATTTCTATAGATCTGCTGAAGTGAAATATCTTTCTTATTTGTATTTGCATTAACTAGGAGATAATGTACTTTTAATGAAGTAGTTATTACTGGGCCAGCAAGCACATTCAAACATCATAGCAAAGTACATGGAGTACAAAAGCAAAAATTTCCATGGGAAAAACTTTTCATATATAAGTTTTTTGCAGTAGCTAGTTTACAATTGATGAAGCTTATTCCTGAATGACCCAGTACCATCTGTACTGTACATCTGAAAGCTACAGAAGTCATCTATCTGGACTTCTGTAAGGCCCTTGACATGGTCCACCACAACATCTGTCTCTCTAAACTAGAGAGAGATGGATTTGATGGGTGGACTGTTTGGTGGGTGATGAATTGGTTGGATGATCGCATCCAGAGCGTGGTGGTCAATGGCTCTGTGTCTCGATGGGCACCAGTAACAAGTGGTGTCCACCAGGGCTCCATGCTGGGGCCAGTACTGTTCAACCTTTTCATTAATGACACAGACAGTGGGCTCGAGTGCACCCTCAGCAAGTCTGTGGACAATACCAAGCTGCATGGTGCGGCTGACACACCAGAAGGACAGGATGGCACCCAGAGGGACCTAGACAAGCTTGAGAAGTGGGCCCATGAAAACCTCATGAGGTTTAACAAGGAGAAGTGCAAGGTCCTGCACCTAGGACAAGGCAACCCTGGATATCAGTATCAACTGGCTGGGGGGATCAAGGGATTGAAAGCAGCCGTGCTGAGAAGGACCTAGGGGTACTGGTAGACAAAAGCAAAAGGCTGGACATGAGCTGTCAATGTGCCCTCACAGCCCAGAAAGCCAGCAGTATCCTGAGATGCGTTAAAAGAGGCATGGCAGGTCGAGGGAGGGGCTTCTGCCCCTCTACTCTGCTCTGGTAAGACCCCTCCCGGAGTACTGCGTCCAGCTCTGGAGCCCTCAGCACAGGAAGGACATGGACCTGTTGGAATGAGTCCAGAGAAGGGCCACAAAAATGATCAGAGGTCTGAACACCTGTCCTGTGAGGAAAGGTTGAGAGTGTTGGGGTTGTTCAGCCTGGAGAAGGCTCCGAGGAGAGCTCATCGCTGCCTTTCAATACCTAAAAGGGGCCTGTAAGAAGGGACAGGCTTTTTAGGAGAGCCTGTTGTGACAGGATGAGGGGTAATGGTTTTAAACTGAAGGAGGGTAGATTTAGGTTAGACATAAGGAAGAAGTTTTTCACCATGAGGGTGGTGAAACACTGGAACAGGTTGCCTAGAGAGGTGGTGGATTCCCCGTCCCTGAAGACATTCAAGGCCAGGTTAGATGGGACCTTGAGCAACCTGGTCTAGTGGAGGATGTCTGTAGTGCCCATGTCAGGGGAGTTGGACTAGATGACCTTTCAGGTCCCTTCCAACTCAAGCTATTCTGTGATTCTGTGATCTGAAATACAAATTGCATTCTTGGCTGTTCAGCCAGATTCTTAAATCAGAAACTCTTCAGCATTCTCTCTCTCTTTATAAGAGATTAAGCAGAGAATCTGGAGACTTTCTAAGTAAATCTCCAACAACTCAATGCACGACAGAATTTAGAGGACTGCATATGAAATGTAATGCACAGCTCACTAAATCTGCATGAAAGGCTTGGGTAAATCATACCAAAAGTGACTTAATGTGGAAATTTGATGAAGTAAGGAAAGCAACAGACTAAGTATCAAAAGAACCACAGCTGAGACCTCTGACAGAGCTGCCAGTACAATTTAGGGACAGTGTGCTGTCTTGATGTGACACAGCGCTGGAGAAGTATGAACTTTCACTCTCAAAGTGACTGTTTCTGAATGTAATAAGGTTACTCATGAGGTCTTGATTTTTAAATAATTTAGAAATATTGTCTATTTCTCTTCTGTATGCAAGGACAGAAAAGCAAATAGCAGAAACAGTTATCCCAACTGTGTCACTGTTCTACTTCAATAGCGATAAAAGGAGCACTAGTTTTTCTTTCATCTGTCACACATCCAACCAAGTTACATGGTCTCTGTCTCCTTGCTCTAAAGTGTCTGAAATGTGTCATTTCATTTCCAAAAGAGAATACACCTAACTAGTAAGTTAAACATGGAGCACCTCTTCTGACACAGAGTTTTGTGGCATCTTCTTTCTAAACCAGAGAGAAAGAATCTCTTGTATACAAGCATCAACATCCATATTTTTTTAGTGGCAGTCCCTTGCAGTAATTTTCTGTATAATAATACACATTTTACTCTTCCCACAGGCACACACACAGAGAAAAAAAGAACACTGCTGAATGCCAGCATATGCTCCTAATACTTACCATTTAAGCCTTCAGACATTTCCACAACATATGTATTTATTGCTGCTCCTCCATTGTCTTTTGGCGGGTCTATAAAAAACAGCAATATTCCAACTAAGTGAGGTAAATTAAATGCTTCTGTAGCTTTTGGGGAGAATTTACAAAAGGCAAAATTAACAGCTGACTGGAGATAGGTGTTTATTTAGACAGAAAACATCCTAGGTAGCCATAGCATTCTAATTCAGGAGAGCTGCAAAACACTCACAATTCTCTATTATGTGAAGGTGCCAGCTCACAACCCTACTGTACAGTCTACAGATGAAAAGTGACAAGTGAATCAGGCACCTGGGAGATGCTACAACAAACATTTCAGTTAGTCTGAAGTGCTGTCAAAGGCTGTCTGATTATCGTTTCAGGGACATAGATCCTAATGGTCCTGTAATTTAGACTGCAGTCGGGAAAAGATTATTGTACTGTTTTGTAAATAAGAATATTTCAAATTTAAGGACAGCATTTCAAAAGCCTAAATATTTTGGGAGAGAATAGAACTCAGGAGTTCTACACTCAAAACTTAATTTCTTAAATTTTTAATACATCACTAGAAATTGGGTGCACTATCCTCCCTGCCTCAATATTCATGTAAAGATCCAAACCTACAGACCTATCTTTGACATATAATCCTAATAATACTCTTTCAGAGCTGACTTAGAGAACAGCAGAATTAAAATAATGTGGAAAACTAACATTTTGGACAAATACAAAGACAGCACGATACTTCAATACAGAAGGATACTGCTGCTATAACATTACACTATGCATGTGCTGAGTGAAATGCTGTTGGCTCTTAGGCAAGCGTGACATACCACACCACACCTAATGAATAAAATGAGACTTATATGGCACATAACACTTTTCTGGTTGGAAGGTAACAAATTACTCCAAATGAAAAATAAAATTATCACTCATTAAAAAAACAGAGAGCACACTACTGTTCAAAATAATGACTATCCAAGGTTTTATATATATATATATATATATAGTATTTTAGATTGCTTTTGATTTACAAAGTAGGCACGTCTAATAACGTCATACATTATATATCATCCATAAAAGATCAAGTATCAGGCCCTGATGTAGCAAAGAACTCTGGAAAGATGCAAGACTGGACTTGTTGACTACTACTTTGTCATTCGTTTAATTGCTGTCCCAGCATTAAACCCTGACACAATTATACCTTACAAATAGCTTTCTTATTATTAATGCAGAAGAATTAAACACACTATTAAACAGAAATAGGTAAGAATTTGAAATACCTTTGACAATAAAAACCCCACCCTTTAACTGTTTTGTTTTCTGCTGAAGTACTGAATCACACAGTACTGTTTCACCTTCTATTTCACAGCACAATGGAAAAAAAAATCTGTGCCTAAGGAAAAGTTTCTCAAGATCCTTAGTGAATAAAAACATTTATCTATCAAAATGAAACACTTCAGAGATAGCTTGAACTTGGATCTTCTCTTTTGATAAAAAAACAGAACTTTGTGGCATCTACTTTTTGTGACAGAGAAACACAACTTTGTAGTATACAAATTAACACTACTGTTTAATTATTGTAGTTTGCTGCAATAACAGTCCCTATTACAATTTGAATATTATTCTTCCCACAAAATTACACTATTATACTGCCACCCAAAGTATTTTGAATCAGTATTTTTCTCTTAGTTCCATGAAAATGGATGGCAATGGCTCAGTTGACCGAAGCGTTGCTGAAGTAAAATCTCGCCTTCTATACACAAATACATATATAAAAAATCATTTATATATATATAAATTACATAGGGCATACTCTAAACAGAGCTGGACAACAATCTTACCCCAGGTTATTTTAAAACTCTGTGCATGAATTTTTCCTTTCACTGTGGGTTTTGAAGGTACTCCAGGCTTGTCTGGACAAGTAATGTATTCTACTGTCTCACTTGGACTGCTTTTCCCTTCTGAGTTGTAGGCAATGACCTATAAATATATATATAAAGTATTATAAACAGAACAAATGCACCAGCTAGTGGCATGCTGCTAATAGTGATATTAAATTAATATGCTTAGATAGATAGCTACATAGTAAATTATTGCAAGAACTGAAGTTGTTTTATACCTTTTACATTTTCATTAGTCCCACAGTTAGACAATCACTATATGGAAATTAAAAATTCCTGCAAATTACCAGGAAAAAAAAATCTTTCAAAAAACCTCCTATGAGGATGAAAAAAGCCCTACAAACAAACAAACTAACTAAAATTCACAAATCGACCAACCTTCCACATCCCCCAAATTTCCAATGTTGGTGTATAAAGTTTGACTTCTACTTAGGACACTTAGAGTTGCCTGACTGTAAAAAGTGATCAGGACATGCAAATCTCAGTGACATTAATGGAATCTGTGGATGCTCAATATAGCACAAGCCACTTCCTTTCAAGTCAAGGATCTGAAAACTTGTTTCTAAAACCATCCAAGAAATAAGACAGGTGTAAGAACTACTCTTTTGAACTGGAGTTATGCAATTTATTGATAATGAAATACACACATGAGAAAAAACCTTTATAAAAGCATGAAAATGAAAGATGATGAAAAAGACACAGCAATCAGGCCACTTTTAAACTTTCACTGAAGGAACTTGGAAGTATTAACATACTAATTGTGATTCCTTTCCCACTGAGGTCAAAATATTTTTGTGTAATTAAGTAAAGAGCAAGAAGTGATGCTTTACTAACTGCTAAAAAAACCTGAATAATTGGGATTAATTAAGTAGTGCTCTCGTGTTACTACAGTACCTTCTTTTAAGGGAATACATTTGGGATAAAGAAGTTTTTATTTGTGTAATTTTTATTAACAACAACAAAGGTGATATAAACTCTTCAGTCCCAAGGGAAATTATGGCAGAGGTTGTCATGGAAGTTACTTACAGGTCATGAAGGACAAGAAGATGATTAGATTTATCACAGGTTTGACCAACCTGAGTGCTTTCTATGATGAAACAACTCGCTCAGTACATGAGGGGAGAGCTGTGGACATCATCTATCCCCATTTTAGTTTGATATGTCCTCCCACAACATCCATGTAGCCAAGCTGGTAAGATACAGACAGGACAGATGGGCTACAAAATGGGTGTGGAAAACCTGACAGAATGCCAGGCTCAAAGGGTAGTGGTTAATGGTTCAAAGGCAAATTGACAGCTGCTCATGAGAGGATTTCCTCAGCAATCAATACAGTGTCAGATGCTATTCAATATCTTCATAACTGATCTAGGCGATAGGAGTGAATGCACACTCCCCAGGTTTGCATGTGACACCAAACTAGGAGCGGAGAGAGACAGGCTGGAAGAAAAAGGCACCATGAAGACAGACTTGACAGACTGGAGGATTGCATCAACAAGAACCATCCATGTTTTGACAAAGGTAAATGTAAAGACTTGCACCCGGGATGGAATAATCCCAGCAGCGGTACAGTCTGGGGTCTGACTGGCCAGTCAGTTTTTCTTTTTTTCAGCTCTGCTGAGAAGGTCCTTGGGATCCTGCTGAGGAGCAAGCCAGGATCAGCAAAGCATCCTGGCAGTAGCAAAGGCAAATTGTTTCATGGGCTGCATCAGCAAAAATTTAGCCAGCAAAACAACAGATGTTATTACACCACTTTACTCAGCACTTTTTTAGGCCACTCCTGGAATACCGTGTTCAGTTTTGGTCCTCCCAGTTCAAAAGAAATACTGGCAAACTGGAGTGAGTCCAGAAGAGAGCCAGCATAATGATTACAGGGTTGGAGAATTTGACACGGGAAGAGAGGTTGAAGAACTTGGGTTTATTCTACCCAGGAGAAAAAGAAGTTTTGTTGGGGGCGATATAATCACAGCCTTCCCATACCTCAGGCAGTCACAGAAGAGAGGAAGATACTGTCTTCACAGGGATCTGTGATGACAGGACAAGAGACAGTGGCGACAAAGTGTGCTAGGGAAAATTCTAGCTGGATATAAGAGAAGAAATTGATCACCATGAAAACAGACAGCCCAGAGAAGTGGTTGAATCTCCCTTGATGGAAATACTGAAGTCTCAACTCAACAGGGCTAGGACAGAGTTGAACTGCCTAATCTAAAACCCTGCTTTCTACACAAGTTTGACCCAGATGATCCTCAAAGTCCCTTCCAACCTAGACTTACTGTGATTCTAGGAAAACAAGTTGCTGCTATTCTTTACTTTCCAGCTGTGTCTGCAGTTAGTTTACTATGTATTTCCATTTGTTCCTAGCAAAAAACCTAAACAGCCTTGAAAAAGGTTTTGGGGCTTTAATATTTGTTTTAAAATTCAGCAGAATCGAAACAACAGCAGTAATGTTAGTACAGATTAAGAGCAGGAAATGTGAGCTAACATGTCTCTCAGACACTAAGTCTCCTGATACAGTTTACAAGATTAACAATCATCTGGTTGTCTTTGTGCCCTTAAAAATGAAGTTAAGCAGGCACAGTTAGCATTTGCGTATTATAATAAGTTTTCCAATGGTTATAAAGCTTCTTTCAAAAGCCTTAAGGAATATTACTACTAATTAAGTCTTTCCCCTGTATAATAAAAATTAAAGACCTGATAAATGCGACATCTGTTTCTCCTTTATGCCCTGTGAGTGAGCGAACAGCGACTTCTGTTTACTGTTTTGTTAAGAAAAATTTGGTATAAACATTCCCTGCTCTGGCAGGGGGGTTGGACTAGATGATCTTTCGAGGTCCCTTCCAACCCCTAGGATTCTGTGATTCTGTGATTGATTTATTTTAATGAGAAACTTAGGATGTTTAAGTTAACTACATATTTACTAGTAATGCGTGTGATTAACATGTAGAGTTGCTTTCAAAGGAAGACTATGATGAAGTCCTGCAAAAGCTAGTTGCAAGGTAATCAGTTGCTCTTTAGCTTAAATTCATGTGTGGCTATCACAGTCCTAGCTTGGTACAGTCCTTGGAATACGTGGTATATTTTAAATTACTTAAACATTATGTTACATGAAAAACCCACAAGTACTATAAGATTAATCCCCATCATAACCTATGCTTAAAAAGTAATCATACTCAGAAGTGCAAAATAGCTGCTATCTTTTGAAAAGGAGTACTTATACCGTTTGGTGTTAAACAAACCAACCTACTCCTAAACTGCTACCTTTCATATTGCAGAGTGATGCTGTTCTTCAGCAGTTCCCAAGTCTTCCTCATGAAATAGTACTTTAGGTGTATGCAAGACAACAGCTATCAACATTTTTTTCCCTTGTAGACAGAGATGAGATTATTCTGACTCTGCTTCATACCGTGGGACATGGCTTTGTTCCAAAAACCAAGCAACTGTTCAAGGGGGACTTAGAACACAGAACAGCCCAAGTTGGAAGGGACCTGCAAGATCATCTGATCCAACCTTTCAGGGAAAAGGGAGTCTAGATGATTATTATCTAGCACCCCGTCCAGTCATGTCTTGAAAACATCCAGTGATGGGGACTCCCACATCCCTGGGGAGCTTGTTTCAGTGACTGGTCTCACTGTGAAAAATTTCTTTCTTACACCAAGATGAAACCCTTCTCAGTGCAACTTGCACCTACTGCCCCTTGTCCTCTCCATGTGGCTCCTTTTGAAGAGAGTTCCCCCTCCTCTTTGTAGCAGTCCTTTAAGTAGTGGAACACTGTGATGAGGTCTCCCTAAGCCTTCTCTTCTCCAGGGAGAAAAGATCTCATTCCTTTAGTTCTTCCCTATAGGGCAGGTTCACCAGCCCTGTGATCATCTTCGTGGCCCTCCTCTGGACCCAGTCTGTCTGTCTTTTTTGAACTGTGGGGACCAGAACTGGACGCAATACTCCAGGTGTGACCTGACAAGAGCTGAGTACAGCGGGATGATCACATCTCTTACCTCTGTTAGTAACGCCCCTGCAGATGCAGCTAAGGACACAATTTGCCTTTGTTGCTGTGGTGTTGCACTGCTCATAGCCAGTTTGCCCACCAGGACCCCCTGGTCCCTTTCAGCAAGGCTGCTCCTAGCCTATACTGGGCTCCTTGCTTATTCTGACCGACACGCAGGACTTTGCACTTGTCTTTGTTAAACGTCATACTGTTCTTGCTAGCCTGTCCAGGTCTCTCTGTAAGATGGCTCTCCTTCTGGATGTGTCCACCTCGCCACTCAGTTCGGTGTCACCAGAAAACTTGGTGAGGGTGCTTTCAATCCCATCATCTAGATCATTTGTCAAGATGAACAGCATGAGGCCCCACATCGATCCGCAGGGGATCCTAATTCTGACAGGCTGCCAGCCTGAGTAAAAAGCACTTATCACCACCCTCCGAGTGTGGCCTGTTGGCCAGTTTTCTACTCATCTTGTTGACCACCTGCCCAGTCTGTATCTTGTCAGATTCTCCAGGAAACTGTTCAATGCTTTGCTGAACTCCAGGTAAACAACTTCCACTGCTCTCTCCAGGCCAACTGAAAGTGTTACTTTGTTGTAAGAGGGTGATCAGATTAGTCAGGCACGATTTGCCTTTGGTAAATCCATGTTGGCTTTTCCCAATCACCTGCTTCATTTGGCTGGTAATAGTTCCTGGAAGGACTTGTTCCATTAACTTCCTGGGGACCGAAGCAAGACTAATGGGCCTGTAGTTCCCTGGGTTCTCTTTTGGGCCCTTCTTGTAGATGGGCATGACATTTGTCCTCTTCCAGTCATCAACGCTATCCTCTGATCTCCACCACTTTTCAAATATGACAGATAATGCCCTTGCAAATCTGTCAGCCACTTCCCTTACCATCCTGGAGTGGATTCTGTACCAACCCACAGACTGATGTGGGTTGAGCCCTTGTAAGAGGCCACAGTCCAGCCCTTCCTCCACCACTGGTGGGTCAACACATGTGTTGTTGTAGCTACTTGACCCTGTGATCTGGGGTCCAGCTATGCTCGTAAAGACAGAGGCAAAGAAGGTATTGAGAAGCTCTGTCTTATTGGCATTATTAGTAACTTGCTTCCCTGCCCTGTTCAGCAATGGGCCTATGTATGTGCTTCCGCTTACTGCTCACGTATCTGAAGAACCCTTTCTTGTTGCTCTTGACATCTCTGGCCAATTTCAGTTCTAGCTGATTCTCAGCCCTTCTGACCACATCTCTGCATGTCCTAGCAAGGTTCTTGTAGTCCTCGATGGCTATTTGGCCACTTTTTTTTTGTTTTTAACCACACCCAAAAGCTCACTGTTAAGCCAGACCTCATCCTGAGCCAACAAGTTCAGTCCTCACGACTTACTAGAATGTGCCCAACACATAATGTGTAATATGATTTATTAACTCGGGCTCAGTGCTATACTAGCATTGACAAATGTGGGGTTTTTTGATTGAAGTTGCTCCTCACCCCAGCACTTTTACACATGTTTAGAGTTTATCAAAGAACCCCCTAGCTACACTAAGTAATATTACCCATGTATATGCAACACAGAAGCCAAACTGAAAAAAACCCAGCTGTTAAGAACATTGACTTGACTTGGAATTTCAAGATACCTGCAACTGTGTTATGCCCTTGCAGAAGTTCTTATTCCTTCTGCAGGGAGAATTAATGAAGCAGGTGTGCAGCGGATAGTTTTAAGAGACTGAAATTGTAAGAAACTGGCATCAAATTTGGTTTTCCTTAAAACAGGCCCTCCACACTTCTGAGTCAATCTCTGGCTACTCTGGTGTCAAAAACCCCACCCAAATATATGAAAAAAAATCTTACCCTAAATTTATATTTTGTACTACGTCTCAAATTCTTCACCGTATAGGTAAGATCATCACCATCATATTTTGGCTTGAAACCATATCCCTGCAAAATTAAACAGAATTACTTGAAACACTGTATTTACAGACCAGACCACACAACATTGTTCATACAAATAAATTACTGTTTCTGACCGCAATTGTTATGCTCCTCTGGCAAAGTAACAAGGGCACCTTCCTTGTGTAAACACAAGGTATTTTTTTGGAGAGGGGAAATTAAGTAACCATTCTCCAATCATAGAAGGGGAAAAGAACAGTAAAGAAAAACATATATTATCAACAGAAATTACACATAACACTTTCAAAGGGTAGAACAGGACTAATTTTAAAGCAAAGGCGGTTAGGCTGAAATGATATGTAGAGGGATCACACTTCATGATGAAATTACTTTGATCCAGTTCTTGTAAGGCTTAACAACACTAATAGTGACTAATGTCATAATAAAAAGGAGAAAGCTATGTTGTTTGGCCACAGCAATGAGAAGTCACTAGCTTAATTACAGAAAATGAAATTCCTTCTAGAATATTCCAGCAAAAGTAATCATTGTTACACATAATACAATAATGTATCAAACACAGACACTATATTATCTTTTCTTATTGAGAGTAAGTATTCCAAACTTACTGAGTTCTCATCCTCCATCTCTAATATGTATGAGATTCCTTCATCTGATGGTGTTCCTGAGGGTTTTGTCCACTGTAGGGATAACCAAGTAACTCCAGCATTAATCAGCAAAGGACTTGCTGGTGTGGTTGGGGCAGTGCCTGAGGTATGATACAGGGCTTCTTCACTAAAACCACTGTTTAAAACAGACAGTATGTAAACTAACTAGACACAACAATTACTATCTAGAAAGATACAATTCTTACTAAGCACAGCTATGACAGTTTCTTGAACATGTGCACAACTGGAAATTGCAAGCTGGTACATGCAGACAACTTAACTTGCCCATGAGTTTACCAGAAACAAAACATCTGAACAAGGTTAAGATGTTCATAATTGAAAGATTCCTTTGTATGATATAATTACAGTGTTTTGCTAACCAAAACATTTTGCTTTTTCATATTAAGTCATTATTCTAAAACAATAGAGCTCTATATGCAATAATGTACTAATACCATGGTGTCCTTCCTATTCAAAATGAAAACATGAAGATGTAAAAACATATATGGGAAGACCTCAAAAAAACTTTGCTTCCCAGGCAGCAATTATGTGTTTCAAGTGTACTGTGGAATATTAGTTTCCCTAGTGATTCAGAAAACAATAGAATAACAGCATTATTCAATGTTAAGTTACTTCAAGAGTTGCCAATATGGAAGTCTTATCACAGAACAAATGAAGTACCGCGCACACCAGTGAATCTAACACAACTGTTGACCTTATCTGATGATGCTTAGATATGCCTTGAAGTGAAAATACAAATAAGTTACACAAAAAGACCTATTGTAAAATACAGGGATGCAAAAGTCAGTAAACAGGTATATGGCTGCACAGATGGTTTGATATGTATCCAGCTAGACTAAAAAACACCCACCTGTTCTCAGCTGGCATTTATTTACAGATTTGCTGCTTCTACATCAGATCTGAAGAAACACTTATAGGCTTAAGAGCTAGCCTAGTTTGTTTAATTGTATGAAACTAAAGACAAAGACACATTTTTAATCTAAAAGCTAAGCATTGGCTAACTGAGCATCAGGAAGCCTTGAAAACAAAATCCTCTGTATGGCTAAACAACAGTACCAGTCATGACCTGGAACCTGATTTTCCTGAAAAATCTCAATATAATACCTCGACTTGGCTTGCTTTCTTACCCAACCTACACTATAATAATGCACAAGTTGCAAATTTTGGTCTGCTCTAAAGTCTTTTTGGCATTAAAAAAAAAATAATCTTACAGACCGCACCCTATCAAGGGTGTTGACAGCACCCAAAGCAGAGGTACAGTCTGTGCAGACATGCAGACTGTGAAATAGATAATGAAGCAATCAAGCAAAACAAGAGAAAATTTCTTAAATTTGGGGGGAATAGTATTTTTTTTCTTACAAAAAGTCACAAGCAAGAAAATCTCTGAAATTAAGATGATATGATACATACAATACATCTACTAAAAAAAAATTCAGCTTTATATAGGTAGGCTAGAGAAAACATGGAGAGGCTAGACAAATGCTAAGCCTATCACTCTATTCACAGCAAACTATTGAAGGAGTCACCTTACAAGGAGACATAAGGTAAAAAACCTCACACCTTAAAAGGATTTAATCTCTTTACTTGATTGAACCACTCCAAAATACACTGAAATCACCTAAAAGAGTTCCAGTGACACCCACATTTGAATGACTCATAAAATTCATCACTTAGAAGTATAGTAATACTATCTATCTTTAAAATATATTTTATTTTTCCAGTTTTCTTTAGCCACTTTTTCAGGTGTAGCTAAAATTAAACTTAAAAATATGAGAAATTCAAAGACAAAATATCTGTTCTTGTTGGTAAAATCATTTAGACAAAATTCTGTCTCCAGATGCCTAAGGTTCTCAGCATTTTTCATAAAGGATAAACAGGCACTCTGCCCTAGTAAGTATTACTTCAGGAGACTTCTTAATTAAATAATACCATAAAGACAATAAAGCACCTCTTTACAAGGCTATGAAATATTGATTTAAAAATCTATTTGGCATGATTAGTTTAACAAGGTTACTTTAATTGATTAGTGTCTTCTCCCAGCTTACACTGCAGGCATCTGTAATATGTGCAGGTATTCCTAGAGGGTACATTTACATGCAGACATAAAGGGAATGGGAAGAAAGCCTGAGCACAGGACCCTGCATAACTGCCAGCTCACTCCCTGTCTTTATTTTTTTTTAAACAGTTCCAACTAAATCTCATCAGATGTCCAGAAGCAACTCAGAGAATAATTCATTCCAGAAACGTCATCCTGAGGGCAGTAACATAATAAAGACTGTGTTGGAGCAGACTGTAAGTCCTTCTAGACCACTATGGTGCCCTCTGACAGTTGCCCAAAGCAGGTGCCTAAGGAAAGACACAGGAACAGACACTATATGCAACACATTCCCCAAGTACTCTTCCCAACACATGCGTCTGATCTCCTGAGCCAGCTGCAGTTTACACATACTTAATAGTCTGCAGAAGATTTCTTCTGCCCAGCATGAATGACAGCCCCAGGTCTGGCTCCCTATACTTTAAGCTGTTCCCTAAAGCGCCTCCTTGTGCCAGCTGAAGGACACACAACACACATCCTTTATTTCAGGCTATAAAAACACCACTCTGGTGAGCTGCAGCACAATGCTCACATTTCAAATACTGAATTAAAAAAACAAAGGCAAAACAGCAATTTTAGTCTGATGGCTAGAGAAGCCCTGGTTTTATGCCACATAGGACCTCAAGGTCCCAAGTGCTGCTAGGTAGTGTGGACACCAGCAGTCTGCTCTACAGATGATGAGCCCTGGTAGTCTGACTACTAGCCAGGTTTATTTGCTTTGTCTGAAGACCAAGAAGCATCCCCAAGAACTAATGCACCCCAAGAACTAATGCATCCAGCAGTGCCAGCATAACTTGAGAAACCAGTAATTTTGTTTTCTTTTTTTTAAGTTCTTACTTATATTCTCTACTGAAATCACATGTTAATTAAAAAATTAAAAACAAAGTTTGGTGCTCTACAACTTCTGAAAAGCAGCAATTAAAAGTAAGAACCACATTATCTTAAGCATTCACAAATAAGCTCTAGAACTCCAAAAGAATTCAGTGATATGGTAATGTCCTATTCCATCCAATTCCAAGGGTAACAGGAGACTAACAGATATCTTAGATAAAGGAACATGCCCGAGTAACAGGACAAGGCAAAGAGCAGAATACAAATACACCTACAGGTGCAGGGGGGTTCCGCCAGACTTATTTCCTGCTCCAGCAGAGTTACTGACACATTTTTATACTGTCACCACTAAAACTTTAAATTTAAGGAGGGTTGATAAGCCCTGGAAAATTGCTACACCAGCTTCAGGAACTACCTTAGATCTAGCACTATGTCAAACCTCCTTGGAGCCAAGAGCAGCAGAGAGCAGGGTAGGAGGTACCCTCTGGTCAGCACAGCAGCAGCACAAGCACTGGGGCATTTAAGCTATTCAATTCTGGCCCTTTGGCTGAGTCGCTTGTCTTTTGGCATAATCCCCAGAATTTTAGTAGAAGTGCTTATTACGTCAGATGCAAAAGCCACGATTGCACTGAATGTGTGAGACTTTACAACCCAGTGCTTAGCCAAAACTTCTATCACAAGTACCAGCAGTAGAAAACACGTCCAAGACAGCAATTTCAGTGGTCAGTGTAGGTCTACAAAGACTGAAGCTAAAAGCCAGCACAGCCTCAGCTGATTTCATTTGAGTGCAGCCAGGTTGTCTGTGCCATGATTGTGCTCCCCATTCTAGGGGCATCATGTACAAATGTTTGAGTAGACTGTCCAGGAAATGAGGCTAAGTCTGGCAGGAGTAGCCATACACGTCTGCTTCTAAGAGAGGCTGAGATTTGCAGCGTTTACACGGTAAGTACGCACACACGTAGTGGTTGCAGTATGTAGCCATAGCATGGCCTGGACAAAATGCCTTATGCTGGGAATCACAGAATAGCTGAGGTTGGAAGGGATCTCTGCAGGTCACCTTGTCCAACCTCCCCTGCTCAAGCAGAAACAAGTGGTTCATAGCACACAGGCAATCTGCAAACCAAATAATCCAATCACATACTTGTGAATTAACTATGCAGTTGGACTAGGTGATCACTGTAGGTTCCTTCCAACTGAATTATCCTCTATTCCATTTCATTACAGCTGGACAAAAGACTTGTTTCTTTAAATGCCATCATATACTTTTCCTAAACAAGCACACATGCATGTATATGCATTCCATATTTATGTATATAATAGTAGTATTTACCTCATTCCCATGTCATTTTTGGCTGCTAGCCTAAAGGTGTACCCCATTGCTGGTGATAGTTTAGTAATCCTATACTGCTTCTGTTGGCCATAATAACACTGGCAAAACTCTCCATTTCCTTTTCCCTAAAAAGGAATTAAATTAATTACATTATTCATCCTATTATATATGTGTCTATCAATTAAAGTAACAAATGTGAATTAAACTCATTCTTTGAAATGAAACACAACTCAGGAATCTCCCATATAGTGAGGTAGTACTGTATATATTTGGTAGGTAGTAGTATACATGTAACTGTATATATCTTATGTATTATATATTGAATCATATATTATATACTGAATTATACATTATATATTTTTCCTTCCTTTCCATTTCCCAGCTCCACGGGATTAGAAGGAAAAAGCCATGATGCTTCTGCAGCTCTGTCATCTCAGGATAGCTGTCCAGGTAGGGACTGGAAGATGCTTGTGGGGACATAGCAGATCCACCCTCTTTGTACAAAAGACAGGCTGTTACAGGACAATGATCCTTCAGTGTCAGCTCTTGAGAAGAGTATTGGACTACAGGTGAGAAAGCCACTATTAAGACTGGCAGAATCATGTACTTAGGAATTTTCTATTATTTTATATTCCCTGAGAAAAAAATGGGCAATAACCATGTTTTCGTAATTGCTTCAGGTATTACATATTTCTCACGTGCCTCTAGACAACAGTCAAAAGTTTTATGAAACTTGATGTTCAGAGTCACATACAGCTACCTTTTAAAAACCCACAAAATTAAAAGTAAAATAGAATAACTTGCTTACTTCATCCCATTCTAAAAGGTAACTGTGGATTTTAGAACCATTATCACAAGATGCCTGCAACAGGAAAAGAAGAAAATCAGAGCTCCAACTGGTTACAAGACCACTCAAGGGAAAAAATGCACGTATGGGTCAAATCAGTGAAGGGCAAATGATGTTCCCCTTACACAACTGTTTCACTCGCCAAGACAGTCCTAGTTCAGTCTGCATTCAGTGAATGCTTGTATCATGTTTTTGGTTTGTTTTGTAATGTAGACATTTTGTATTCTGGCAGCAGCGTAAAATACTACAGAATTTTTCTGAGCAGATAGATTGCAAATCTGCTTAAATCTCAGTCTTTCCAGACCACTTCATTTGCTTTGCTCAAATAAGCTGATATTCAGTACAGATAATGGAACTAGTTCCATGGTACAGTAGGGCACTGGAACTCAAACCAGTGTTTCTCATGAGAGCTCATTACATGTATCTACTAAGGCTCTTACTTCTCTGGTAAACTCTCTTTTTACTGAAGTCCACATTTAAACCAGTACACACACTGTACTGTTCAGTCACAACACTATGACTGAAATTAGTATGCTTGACAAAAGTGTTCTGTTTTAACAAACTCACATTTTCTTGACAAACCCGAAACAATTCTGAAGAGCTTAAATATTTATATTTTAAATGTTTTAAACCAATTCTTACCTTCCACTGCAGAGTAAGAGAATTTTTGGTCCGGTTAGTTATCCTGGGCAGATTTGGAGTATCAGGTTCACAACTCGTTGTGGTAAAACTCTCTGCTTCTGAAGGGCTCCCCTTTACACAGTTGCATTCTACTTGGACTCTAAAGTGGAAAAGAGCTAATGACATTTTGCTACAAAATCTCTGCGTACTGTTTCCAAACTAAACTGAGTACTCAGAACTAAATTTACTGCCTTGCTATCTCATTATTAGAATATCACTGTTATAAAAAATTAACTGGTGGAAGCGTTTTGGTCAGTAGAAATAATGCAAAAGAAAAGAGTCCTTTACTTTGGATGTACATCATTACCATCAGTCAGTTTTAGTCTCACAATTACACTTGAAATATGTCTGTTACTTGCTGTACTTCGCTTGGGAAATAAAAGTAACATCTAGATATACTCATTGATATTATGAATAATTCTTCTTCTGCAAGTGCCTTTTTCAGATGAACACAATGAAGCTGTTCATACATTTTCAGAGTACCTCCTACACTCCTTCAAGACCCTGCTGAGTCTGATTGCCCTGTCCTTTCCTTTAGGAAGGATATGAATTAACTCTCCATGCACTTCAGAATAGTGAACTCTTGCTTCTGTCTCAAATAGAAATGGTTTATTTTTCTAATATATTTCCCCCAAAATGAAATACAGGATTATTATCTGGCCTCCCCCTGTGCTCTCCCCCCAGCCCTCTCAGCTCTGTAGCCACACCTTGTCTCCTCCTTAGGTGAACATGCACATTACTTTGTTCTGATTTACCTGTTCCTTTGAAAGAAAAGGAAAAAACAAAACAAAAAAAACCCCTTTCCTCTGATCACTGGTATAAGACCTGGGTTGCCTGCTTGTGAAGATACAGAAGTCCTCACAGGTTCTTGTCGCACGAAGAGCAAGTCACAGGAAATTTGGCTTTGTAGATTTCATGAACCAGGGAGAGGGAGATGTTAACAGTGACTAATGTTGCACACAGTTCATGCTTGCATACAGTTGCAAAAGATGTAATTTGTGAGTTATCATCATAGTTCAGTCTTTCTGGTCTTCACTGATAATGGGCAGTGTTCACATTGGTGGAATTCTGTTTAACTCCTAGTTCAGGAAGAGCTTAGATGGCTAAATCATCTATTCCCGTGCACTCTCTACAACGAACAGAACTAAGCAAGAAAGAATCTGAATGTAGCCTGATAAAAAAGGACTTACATAGGAAAAAAAATTCCTAGGCTCTGAACCTTTTACTCCATGCATTTTCAACTTAAACATCATTGGATAAAGTGCATAAACACTACTAAAAATAGGAACAAAACCACAAGGAAACACTTGTATATGAAGAGCTTTGAGTCAATTTATCATTCACCCTTCTCCTGAACCTGTGCTGCAGGCCATAAAGTGGCCCAAATGAAACGAAATGTGTGATGAAGAACAGATCAACCCTCTTTTGCTTTGGCAACTAGGCCAATATCCTGGAAAACAGCACTAGAAGGTACAGAGTTCCTCACACCAAGTACCAGGATGCAGTTCTCCCACTTGAGCAAATGCTAATCAAGAGACTTACACAACAGAAATCTTCCGCCTCCCTACTGATGATGTTCTAAAGTTCACATGGAAAGAAACACAAGATTTCTGAATCTGTTCCTTAATTAGTCCTTACTCACACTTCTGTTCCCTGTGCTTCCACAGGAAGGGCATCTACCAGCTAGCTGCCTTTAAACTGGTTCTCTGGCCAGTACACAGGAGTCCTGGAGTTCTCCACAGCCAAGAGAGGCAAATCTCCCACATGCTGCACATTCAGCCACTTCTAAAGGTGCATTCTCCACTGGCAATTATTTCTTGAAAAGGCAGTACTTTTAAGGTGGACTTCACTTCTGCCTTCACAATGTTATGTATTTATAAACTGCTGTATTCATACTGTTTTTTTAAAACCAAGAAATAAGACAACCTTCCAACAGTAAAAAAGAAGGGAAGAACACCTAACTACATCTTTTCAATCCTATGCTATTTCTTCAGTAGGACATAATGAAGCAGCAAATTTTGCTAGAAGAGTAGAATTCCATTGATCTAGGGGCATATTTAGTAATGCATACGGGGCCAGATTCACTGGTCTGCTGGAGCAAAACAAAAGCAGCATGACCTTCAGATGGCCAGCACTGAACATGTCCCTGTGCAAGTACCTCCCTCTGCTGCTTCTGGGAAACATGAGAAAGCAAGCAGCTTCCACACCTGTCTCCAAGGACAGAATGTCACTATTCTGGCATGACGTGAGAAGTAAAGAGCACGGATGCTGGATAAGGGCGCAACAATCTTCTGTTTTCCAACATGGATTGAGTGGTCAGCTAAGTCAAAAATGTTGATTTATGACTCAAAGAAGTGTGAGATGTGATAAAGAATCTCCGGAGACTTATGCAAATACACAGATACAATGGAACTTTAAAAACATTTCCACTGAAATCAATGAATAGAGAAGGAGATACTCACTTTGCATGGTAATCAGTTGCTGGCCTGAGATCATTTACAGTAACTTTATTTTCTTCTCCACTGGAAAAAGAAATTATTTGGTTTAAGAGACTGTTTCTGAATCCCATACATATAATCTAACCCATCCTAGTAACACTCCTAAGAAATATATTTGCTAACAGTTTGTTTCTGTGTTTCTACTGCTAAATATAATAAAACGAAAGTGCATTTATCTTTGAATTTTAGGGGCTTCTTGCATTTGATTAATGTTGCTTTGCTTTGGTGGTTTTGGTTTTTTTGTTTGTTGTTCTGTTTGTTTGTTTGGTTTTTAAAAATAATGATTTTCCTCCTTACTCAGTAAGATTGGCTGCATGTGTACGCATGTATTTTATGACACAAAAACCATCAAAGTATTGGGGCCTTTAGAAGCTCAGTTCAGCCTTGCAAAAATTATTATCTAAAACTGTAAATGACTGTATAAAATCATAGAATCATCAAGGTTGGAAGAGACCTTCAAGATCATCCAGTCCAACCGCCTACCTACATCACCACTAAACCACATCACCCAGTGCCACATCCAGACGCCTCTTGAACACCTCCAGGGATGGTGACTCCACCACCTCCCTGGGCAACCTATTCCAATAACTAATCACCCTTACAGTGAAAAAAATTTCTACATCTACTTGTTAGAGCCCAGTAAACAGAAGAGGCACCTCAGTGGCATCTATTAGTCCACTTTTACTGACATGAGTTTATGTTAGCAAAGCTCATTTATTTTCCTCTAGCTTCCAGGACACGCATATCCAACTTGTGATTGATTCATGTACTTCTGTTAAGAAATGCAAGGAAGGTGACTAAGATAAACTAGCTAAACACAAAGATTTACAATTATTAGAAAGCTTTACACCATTAATGGTAATTTTTACAGTTATATTTCTCCGAGTTGCAGAAAACTGATTGAAAACCATGGAAGAGTTCTGTTTGTTTTGCTGCTGCTGGTAGAGTTGTGTTCTGTGTGAATTTACTTACTTTATTTCATATCATAAGACTGCCTCTTACCAAGGGTGTTTTGAGGGAAGGGAGGGATAACCTTACTGGGACCAGAAGTATGTGCTGAAGTAAATAACTGCAAATGCAATTTGTATTTCTCACTACTTGTACACCTCACTACTTGAAAATCTATAGTTTCCAATGTAGCTGGTTGAAATACAGCTAATTTGTATTAAAACACGCTTCCAACATCTAAGAACAAAGTCTTTAAATTCGAATTGATGGTAGAGACTTCAGTAACAAAAGAGAACCAATTCACCTGGAAAGTAGTTTGTTTCAAAAGAGAAGTTGCACAAAATTGCTTTTAAGCCACATAATTCAATGCAACAGCAATTAACTAAAAATAATGAACACCTACACATATACAGTTTTGTACTTTCCATCTTTTCCGGTATTTGAAATCATCACTTCATAAGTATAAACCTCTGGTAGATCATTCTTGTCAGTGTCTTCTCTGGTATCACTGGATGGAGGGGACCACATAAGCAGTGCTGTTCTTGCCTGAATGTCTGATACCTGTTGAAATACAACTTTTGAGACCACTGCCACTTAAATGCTATTGCATATACATGCTGTTTTGCCACACAGGACCAAATAAAACAGAAGAAAGTAATTTACCATTATCACATCTGAGTATTCATACTGATATAATATGTACTAATTTGTTTTTACAGCTGAAATCAAGCTGAAAATATAACAAATGCTATGAGAAAACAGCAATCCTAAGACACAGGGCTGACGGCAAAGAAACTTCTAAGTAACGAATGCCACCTAGTGGGCTAGATAAAAATGAACATCATCACTTTTGAAGCAGAAGAAACGGCAATCATGTATTGTGAAAACAGTAATTTCATTAAATGACTACCTCTCGGACTTTTTTCTTTGACACTATGATTTTTTTAATACCTTCTTGCCAACTTGGTTATCATATGAGATGTATAGAAGCTGAGGAATTTCTCAAGAACGACCGACGCTACTGCACCAGGTACATACAGAAACTGCTTTGGGCATTTAATTATGACTGTGACAAGTAGACTCTTCCATTAGATTACAACCTATTTGGTTAACTACCCCAGCAATTTCTTTTTGTTATCAGGATATTAATAGGAATACAACTACCTGAGGCTCTAATCTAGTACTCTGCTAGTGAGCAGAATTATTAGAACATATCTCAATGTACTTTGAGCTCAGGCTTTTGTGATGAAGGCATGCTCACAAGGTCCACATACATACACATGTATCTATATCTCCACATTTTCCTGTGGTGGTGCTTGCCTGCATAGCCCATCCTTTGCAGAAAAGTCTGGATAACAACAGCTGGTGTGACAGAAATACGAGCATAAGAGTGTGTGTCAGTGCAACATCTCCATCTGTCTGAGAAGCGTTTGCCCCAACAGACTCATTGTGCTAAAGGCAGCACCCCTCGTATGGATTAAATGGTAACTGGGGCATCATGCAGAGACTTCTGAAGCGAAGAAGGAATCAGCTTCAGAAGTATAAAAGCAGCGTGAAAATTCATAACAGGGATAAAAGATGCTGGAGTGGAACAGAGCAATGATCAAAACACAGCCTGACCTTGTGAGAAATTGCCCCGCCACCATCGCTGCCTGCACCCAGGTGTGATGGGTGCCGCGAGTAGCTGCACTCCAGCTGCTGCAACAACGGTCTGGGGTGCAGCAGGCAGAGACAGCTCAGGTGGATGCACGTGACGTGGTGGGGAGCTTTCCCAATGGCCTGTGGATTAGCAGATTGTAAGGAAGAACAGATTTTAGGGAATAATACAGTTACATGCAAAGCTGAAGCACCCACATCTCCCAGAGGAGATGTGCAGTTACGGACGCCCACACTCTCCTAAGAGTGGGTGCTGCTTGAAACCCACACATGCTGCAGGGGGATGGGATGCTCATATTTCCGTAGGTGAGTGCATGGGTGCATGCTTGTGATTACAAATTTTTAGGATATTTTCTAGAAGGAAGTCTAGAAATTTGTAGGTGTTTATTAATATAGTACATCTGCTATTGTGGTTTGTATGTTGCACCTGCCTACTATTTCCAATCACTTTGTAAGAGAATTGAAAGCACATTTCATTATATGAAATGACTAGTTTTATAATATGACTGTAACATGTATCTATTTTGGGAATAATTGCTTTTGAAAAATCTATTACCAGAGTATAAGAATTCAAATGCTACCTTCACAACTGGTGCTCTTAAATTGCTATAATCTACTGAACTAAAAACCTGAATGGGTCAGCTTCAAGAATGAAGCAGAGAGGAGATGATTTACTGGTAACAGACAAACATGAAGGAGGAAAAAATCAAACAAGATGAGCCTTAATGTCTTGAAGATAATGTCACTAAGCCCTAACATGCTAACAGGACTGTACATCACATCCTGAAAGGGATCAGATGCTAGTAAGATTACCCACTGAAGTTCTTCGAAACACAACTCAAAGCTTGGTAACAGAAATTCCATTATAATCTTGATGAGGTCCCAAACTACACTAATGCTAACTACAACCACCTAAGTACAATTCTAGCAATTCTAGGATTTCTGGAAGACTCTGGAGCTGTGGGAAGCGTAAAAGCTCCCTCTCAGACAATCTGAATCCCTCCCTCCTGGATTGCAGAAGGCAGCAAGGGATACTGAAGGAAAGAAGTGTAGGTTCCTGCAGGACTCACTACGCTCCAGGACTAGTAGGTCCACTGTAAGATAATCTATTCCTATGTTTAGCTACCTTAACAGCTGAAATGTTTTTCCTAATGTCCAGGCAGTATCTCTCTTCTACCAGCTAAATCTACTAGTCCTAGCCACCACTTAGTCAAACATTAGATGCTCCCTTCCTTTCTGCAGTTGTTCTGTATTTGAAGACTGTCAGCATTTGTGTCTTGCTTCACTTATCCAAACCTCTGATCATTCTCATTGTTCTGATTTCCTGCTGTTTTGTTATGTAGTGCTTTGCCCAGAACTGCACATAACATGCTGCCTGGAACTTTACTAATGCCGGACTGCCTAATACGCTTGATGGATTACACTTCTATTCATAGTCTGTCTATCTTCTTTTACACCAGAGAAGTAATGCAGGTGGCAGTACGTCTTATTGGAACATTAAAAGATTAGAGGTTTCAACTGTTCAGTAGAGAGAGAGCAGAAGAGTGGAAGGGAGATCAAAGGCAACATTACAGAGTAACAGACTACTCACAGGACTTTGACTAGTAAAATCAAACCCAGAGTATTAGGGGAAATCGTTATATACCAAGAAGTGTAAACAGAGAAGGGGGTGAAATGCTCTTTAAGTCTCTGACAGGATGAAAAATTGTTATCCTGAGTTACTCCCCCAGGACAATGTTTCTTGATCAACTCACATAAACCTTCCATAGGACTTCTAAAATGATAGATGACAACTGTTAACACAGTAACTGTAACACAATGAAGCAGCTAAAGAACAGGGACTATGTAGGTTGTTCTGGTTGTTTTACTTTGTGTAAACAGAGTATGCGGCTGAAGAGTATTCTAAAGAGCTGAAGCTTTGCTGTGGCAAATTTGACAGAGTTTAAAAGCCACTGTCCATGAAATTGAACATGATCAGAAATGCAAAGCGAAAAGTATTCACAGAAGCTGGG
Organism: Aegotheles bennettii; assembly: GCA_013398125.1. Lineage (NCBI taxonomy): Eukaryota > Metazoa > Chordata > Aves > Caprimulgiformes > Aegothelidae > Aegotheles > Aegotheles bennettii. The sequence goes on from VZRW01000015.1 coordinate 188,009, forward strand.
AATTAAAGACATCCTTATGGTACATAAAGCTATAATGTACAAAACCTATGTAAATTCTCAAGGTAAATACACATGCACACACGTGTATGGGGAAAGGGAAAAAATATATATTGGCAAATAAGCTACAATTGACCAGAATTTACAAGATTAGTTAAGAGTCAATGAAACAAAACCAGGTAACAGGATTAAAGACAAAAAGATATAAAAAAAGAAACCTGTCAGGAAATCTCTAAGTCAGGCCCTGCTCTATTACTGGTGGAGGCAGAAGTTCAAACTGTAAAACGTAACAGAGGAAAGAAAGCAGCACTCAACAGTTATTTCCATCCTGCATTTGCAATGATGCAGAAATCCACATCCATCTTGCATAACCCTGTGGCTGGACTAGAAAATTTACGACCTGCAGCAAAGTCACTGGGCCCAGCAGATGGTGCCCAGTGAATCTGAGCGGTCTGCAATAAACCAGGCAGTCAGGCTGAACGACTCGCTCCTCGTCAGTGAGGCACATTCCACTAAACCAAGGAAGAGCAGGAAGCCAAGCCTAAATAAGGCCTACTAAGGGGCACTGTGGAGTGAACTACTTATGGAACAAGTGTTAAGAGGCAGGTACCCTAGAGTCTATGAGAAGATGCTCAAGGGCAGAAGGAACAGAACAAAACATACAATACTTAACTCTGGCAGAGATATATGCTGGAAATAATTTCCAACCCTGTCCCTCATACTCCTGAATCCCCCTGAAGCTGCTACCTTCTTAGTTTCTGCAGCGGGTGGGGGACTGTGGGGTCCCCAATACAGCTTGTGTGTGAGGGGTCAGTAATCAGCCAAAAAGAAGAGAGGCAGCAGGAATGGGACTGAGTAACATCAAGGTTTTTCTTCTGAACCTACACTATATGATATTAGGTATTTCCTAAGTTCTGGAGCTTTTAAGTAAATTCACGTTCAAGTATAGAGTATTTTCAACTATCAGTTGTTAAAAAAAACCCCAAAAATCACAACTGCAAGCACTGACAAGAGAATCAGAGAATGCAATCTAAGTCCCTTTCAACTGATTTATAAAACATTTGGTACTACTTTTCAGATTCAACTTCCCACTGAAAGAATGATTCTTAAAGACAAATCTAGGTCCAGCTACTATATTTTTCCTCACAAGACTATTAATAAGGGACAAAAGCCAAGTATGAAAAGATTGAGAATTGCTAAAATGAAGAGTTCCTGTAAAAGACTTTTGTCTATTGTATATATGCACTATGGCAGTTTTAGATTACATTGCCATATACTATTTCAGCACAGAACTACCGCTTCACATGATGCAAGCATATGACAGCAATTACTAACTGCTTCACTTAGAACAACATTGAACGATTGCTCTTTTATCCTTGATGTTCAGTAATATCCCAGTACTGACTTTTTGGAACACTAGTCAGAGATAGTTTCAAAGTTGCTAAAGTTTCAAAAATTCCTGTCAGTTCTCAAGCACAAAACACTAGCTTATTCTGAAAAAAACGTGAAATTTAAGGAGGAAAAAAGTATTTTTGAAGAACAAAGATTAAGATCAGAAGAATCCACTATTCTTAGGTGCCCTGAGACACTCAGGAAGGGCTTTTCCTGAAAACTTGACATTACTTATGTATGCTCATTCAAGCAGCTGCAATTGATTTTGGTTGCAGCTCTGAGCACTGCGTGCTTCTGCAAAGCTGAGTGCAATACTTGAGTCAGGCCTTAGCATTGAGGAAACTAAGAGATGGGCACATCTTCATTAGCAGTTCAACTCAAAAGAGAATCTCCTTAGTAACTATATTACTACACCTGCCATTTGGGTCAAACAAAAGAGTACTTTTAGCATGTGCAAACTGGATTGCATTCCCAGTGACACAAGGTACTTAACTGGTGAGTGAGGTGCATCCATCCCATCCTAAAAGCCTGCAAGCATACCCAGGATATGCATGAAACACAAAACACGGTGCTCTGCCAAGGCATTTACATGCTATACAACCAACCCTCAAATTCTGAGTTTGCATTGCCTCTCCTTATTAAATACTCAGCCTTGTGCTCCACTCTTCAGTTTGCTTTTGACTTTCCACATCCTCTTCTCTTCTACGTGCTTTGCTGTTTGGTTAATGGACACGACAGCTACTGCAGATTCTGCTCAAACTGAGGACTCAGCGTGGTGCAACCTGCAGAGCCACTCCAACTTACATCTGAGTATAGGAAGTTCAAGACTTCCCTAAGCAGAAAGGTCATTTGATGGCATTTGGTAGTACCATACTAGCAACTCGACTAACACTGCCATGTAAGAAAGGACTGGGAATCCATACAGAGAAACGTCTAAGGAAACAGTAACACATTCATAAAAACACCCAGTATTAGTCTGGAGGCATCAGAGCTGATGTGTCCAGAACTGAAAGAGATATGTGAATGGAAACACACTGTGGAGCCCAACAGCTGATTTAGATGTGCATGCCCTGGACCTGGACATTAAGACATGGTGCCTCCAGCACTACTCCAGGCTTTCTGGAGAAGGATATGGTGCAATGGACACTGTACTGGTCAGCACCTGTATGACCACCTGATCGTATGACGACCACTACAGCCAGTACCTAGTATTGCCTGTGCCAGCACTCAAGTTTGACCAGGGAACAGGGTGTTGATGATCCACCCAGAGCAGCATCATGGCACAGTCCCCACAGTAATTGCTGCAAGCAAACACTAATCAAAAGCCTGCAGGAATATTTCTGATGAAAACTACAAACAGAAGGTGTGAAAAAACACAATCTCCTGGGTTCACTTGTGGTAGGGTGAGAAAAATGTTTCCTTGGAGAAACTGTGGGAGGGTTGCTTCTGATCCTGCAAGGCTTAAGTAGGTAACAGCCTCCCTTTCTCTTATCATGTCAGGCTCCCCCAGGCTGCAGCATCAGCTAGTCTTTTATCCACCCACAGCCCTGACAGTGCCTTGCCTTTGCAAGGCATAAGCCTCTCCGAGGGCTGGAAATTTGGCTTTTTGCCGTGTGTACACTGTCTAGGCTGTAGCAGACTACTATTGCCTACGCCTGTGATGTCTTCTGAGGTCTGCAAAGAGATTACTCATAGACACACAGCTACATGCAATAATGTTTGAGTAAGGACGTGGTGGCGAGGAGAAATAGCATGGTTGCCTAAAAGACATGGGTAGTTGAGTGTTAAGGGTGGAAGGAAGTGAAAGAAAACAAGACAGTACTGGCATGCCACTGCTTTTTCATATGTCATCAAGCAACACAGCAGAAGAGACCACCTGTTGATCACACTTCTCGTTGTCTCACTCTAACCAGCCCAGGAAGCTCAGAGTTGTCATTCCCCTTGGCAATGCAGCCACTGATGACACCCCAGACTTGGATGGCATCCTGTACCTGACTACTGCACATACATCTTCTAGAGAACCGGTCCCCATACTTGTAGTCAGGATAGAAAGTATCATCCACATTCTCATAAAGTTAAGAAGGGCATAGCAGGCACTCATGATTTGAGGGCTGCTGAGAATGGTGTTGTCCAGCATGCCCCACTCACAGCATTACCTTGTAGTAAGCTAACCTTAGAGTCATAGAATCATTAAGGTTGGAAGAGCCCTTCAAGATCATCCAGTCCAACTGCCTACCTACAGCACCACTGAACCACATCACCCAGTGCCACATCCAGATGCCTCTTGAACACCTCCAGGGACGGTGACTCCACCACCTCCCTGGGCAACCTATTCCAATACCCAATCACCCTTACATTGAAAAAATTTTTCTAATATCCAATTTAAATTTCCCCTGCTGCAATTCAAAGCCATTCTCTCTCATTCTTTCACTGTGCAAAATGTGTTTCTGCATCCATTCTGATGCAGTGTGTGGCTAAATCAGGCACATGCTCCCTTATTGGGACAGATTCTCATGACTCTGAGTCAAAAGGGGTCAAAGATACCAGCCCCCTTAGCTATGCTGCCCAAATCCATTCCCAAAGCAGGTACATTTTGTACAGCGAATGGCAAGGACAGCATGTTGCTGTGCTAAAAAAAAACCAAACCCAAAAAGTGACTGTAATCTCCAACACAATGGACCAGGATTAGTACACAATCTTTCCTGCTTTGAGAATGGAACAAAATTCTCCTAACAATATTTTGATGCATATTCTCCTAGAATATATATGTGTGTATACATATATTATTTCTATTTTTATACATTTTTTAAAGATATATATTTTAATAGCAAGTGAACTCCCTTCAATTCTTTCTAGCATCAACCTAGAGTGAGCCTGGAGCCTTTAGATCCACTGGACAAGTCTCTACTGCTTGATCCAACAGAATGATAGCAACAGGTGTTTGTCTGTGGAGATGAGATGCATAGTTGGGCAGTGAAACAACAGACAGCAAAACAAAACCTCCGCTGGCAGGACTTCGCGGGTACTTGCTGTCAGAAGAAAGATGAGATGTGGGAAAGCTGGATTACATTCCAGGTCCTGGATAAAAATCAGTGCTATCAGATGCAGACTTACATTCATTTCTTACAGCAATAACCCCTTTTGACCCTCTTCCTTCAGCTTCTCGAAGTCTGGTCCTAACCAACGGTTCTTCATTCCAGTCTGCACTCCTTGTTTACTCCACCCTAGACTTCAGCCCTTTTGTCTCTAAATAACATTCCAGTATCCTTGTCTCACCATTTTTAATCTTTCTCGGGCAGTTTCAGTCTCTTGCTACTACTGCTTGCTATCCCTGCCGCTCTCGGTCTTACTAACAAGACATTCAGACTCCCATCACCTTCTCATCATCACCCTGTTTGTAAAAATAACACACAGAAAAGCTACTTGTTCTCCATCTTGTTTTTCCAATAGTTCACACCTACTATTCCATCCGTTCCTGCTCTCATTTTCTCATCTTAGACTCCTCACCTATTTTAGGATCCCCCAAATCTTGATTGTCCTTCCGACCTGTTCCCCTTGTCATACCAGTCTCTTCTCCTCTCACTTCCTCTCTCCCTCGCATCTTAATCTCACTTAGTGCTCTTTTCAGTTTCAGCTTCTTCTCTAAAAATTATTTTTATTGCCCCTCCACTAGCTCCAATCACCAAGGTCATCCTGTCAAGTGCTACTGAAGTTGCCTGTCCCAGCTGCTACCTACACTACCGCAACAGCTAGGATCAGCTAACTCCTCTCCATTTCTTCATCTCAGCTCTCTTAACCCTTTCTTATAGGATTTAATTCAGACAGCTTCTACCTCCATGCTGCTTAGCCACCAAACATACAGGGGCACTCAAGACATGTTAACTCATTCTGATGCTTAGACACAGAAGGACGCCAAGCATTCAGAACTTCCTCTGCAATAAAAATCCCTGCTCAGCCCTTGGAGCACCACAGAATCACAGAGTGGTTGACGTTGGAAGGGACCCCTCTCCCCTGGAGGTGCCAGATTCTTAACGAGAAACCTACTTTTTCTTTACTTTTAAAACAAGTTGTTACAAAATCTCATTTTTGGTGAGGTTTCCAAATCTCACCAAGTATTTCTAGAGATACTTGATGTATAAAATTGTTTCCTGAGCAGCTAAAACTGAACAATGTTACAGGAAATTGAGAACAGATTTTACAGCAAGAGATTATGCTTAGCATCATCTTATGTTAAGCATCGTCATTATGTTACTGGCAACATTACAAGCTCTTTCTATATATATTTTTTATAATTCTGTTAATACTGAGATTTCATAGAGCAGCCAAGAAGAATTTCACATAATAAGTATTAAGACAATTTTAGTTTCATAAATGTTAATACACTAAAAATTACTTTTGTCATTTACATTTCAGTGACTGGAAGTTAAGAGAGTTTTCTTCAGAGTGGGAAGCTAAAGATCCATTAAACTGGAGAGAGAAAATGAGGTGTAACTATATAAACTAGCAACAAACAGATTTTGATATTATGGAAAGCTTTATTTACTTACCACTGGCTTGGCTACATTAGAAAGAAGTGCTTCAAGTGCTTTTGTTTCTTCATCCTTTTCTTAAAAAATAAAATCAAAGCAAACAGAAAGTACTCATGAATATTGTTCAGTAACTTTACAGAGAAAAAGCTCTTAAAATTCAGCAACTGTGTACTTACTAACGTATATATAAAATAGAACACCTTGCCAATGTGCATTTGTCTAGAGCAAAAAAATAAAACCAAAAAAGCTCCCAAATAAGTTGTTCATATAAAACTATTTCTAAATCTGTTCTATGATTTAACAGAATACAGAAAGCCTGGTTATCTTTTATTAATGTGCAACTTTAAACAAACTACTGCTCTGGAGAACTTAAGTTCTTGGCTGAGATATCTCCCATAGATTTCTCTTTCGATATAGATGCAGTCAAGTTACAGTACTTTAAGTGTGTTACTGCACATCATGTGGAGGACTACTAGTAACACTGTTGGCCTCCCTCAATTGCAAGGGCAAACCTTATCTTAGCCTTCAGTAACATCTCAGGGAAAGAATCCAAAGTGTTTTGTTTCAGCTGAAGGTATAGCTGAGCATTACAAAGGACTCACTAAGTTTATAGAAAGTGTTTTGTATGCTTTCTCTCACACAATATTAAAATTTTATTATCTCAGTAGCGTAACTGATCAGGCTACTCAGTTTTGAAGGTGTGGCCAGGTATTTTTAATTCACTTAACCTGCCTTAAACTAAAAAGAAAAACAGAAGAAAAACAAAGCCTGATAAAATGCTTAAAAGAAAACATGTCAAATCTATTTACAACTTTATGTTTCTAAGTTTATAACAAATTGAATGCATTTCTGACTTGTTTGTTATCACAAGTCCAAGTCACAGTACATAATTCTGCAAAATGTCTCCTGAAATAAATGATTTTGACAAGTGGACTTCTCTATTTTTCATATAAAATACTTCTAAGGAACCCTTAACATAACATATGTAAGCGACAGTACATTTTACCACCTGTGCCTTGGTAAAGTTATCTCACAGATAAATACCAACTAAAGAAAATAAACTGAAGCCAAGATAAATGCAACTCTCAAACTACAGTGACAAGTATTTATTCAAGCTTGGAGCAACAGTTCCCAACTTCTGAACTGAGGTTGTATCTCAGAGGTGTTCCTTGGTGCTAAGCTTTCACGTGCTATCATCTACACATGTTTTTAAACAGCTCTTTTAGGTTGAAATTTCCTGGTCTTAGTGAAACATACTTTCTTTGCATTCCTTTTGGTTTACAGCAAGCTATACATTGGCACTAAATCATCGTCTCAAAGCAAACTTCAGTGAGTTGAGAAAATCATGGTTTGTTTCCTTCAGCATCACTGGTTAAAACTCCTTATTCTGAGAGGATTATACTCGGCTGACGACAAGTCTTTGACACCGTGTTCTGACTCTGAAGTGCTATGCCAGTGACCGGAAAGTTGCATAGTGACACATCATCGGATTTGATGACGACTGTATGACCAAGACTGAGTGAATTCAGGTCATTTATGAGATCGCAAAGGTTCTGGTGAAATAAAGGTATTAATAATAAATACACTCCCTATGGTAGTGTCTTAGAAAACATGAACTCACACGGACCAATTTTTTTCAAATATTGAAATAATGAGTTGGTAGAGACAGGCATTATGTGAATTTTATATAACAACAGTATTTCTTTTACAAAATACTCCTCTTCAACAAGTTGAATGTAGGCTTCCTGTATCAGACACTTGATTCTTTCCATGTTTTCTGCAATATAAAGCAGGCCATCAATATTCAGTGATTCCTTAAAATTTAAGCACCAGTGACTCTGGACAAAGCACAGATTTTTCTTTAAACAATGTTATGAAGTATGACTAATAAGATTTGTTCAAATCTACGTGGACACTTGTATGTCAGTAGTTTTGTTCTCTTAGGCCCATTGTTCCAATGTGAGGAACAGGTCAATTGCCCTTAATTCCATTCTATGCAAGTCAGGGCAGTTACAAACCACCACTCAACTTCAGGATTGTTCAGGTGTGGTATTCTATCTACAAATGCTATACTCAGCCAGACACTGGACTTGCATAATATATACGTAACATTTTTGTTAACACTTACCTTCTACTTCTGTGTCAGTCTGAGAATTGCTTTTTCCTTTACCCAAAGACTTGCTTTTGGTAGAACCTGTGTTTATACCAGCTGCATCCTGTCCTTTTGTAAGTCCATTATGTTCACTTGTAGGAGAAGGACATTTCTGAGGAGATGATGGAGGACTGTTTAACTTATCCTTCTGAGTTCCATGTCGATCTTTTAATTTTTTTTGTAACCTTTCATATGTTTTACTAGACCTTTCATCTCTAAAGTTGGACCTTCCATGAGCAGGCAGAGTATCTAAATGAAAGAGGAAAAAAAATAAAAAATAATCTCCAAGAACAGAATGTAATTAAAAATCTACTTAAAAATGCTATGTGCATTAAGTGTGTGCCTGTGTGTAAAATTACATCTCTACTCCTACTAGAAAACTGAAGTGTCCAGCAGGTAGAATAATATATACTGGATATTAACAACATGTTAGGGGAGAAAGTGTAATCTCTCCTTCCCACATCTTTTTCCTACCTTAAATTTATTCTTTAAATGTTTTTATAATCTTCCTTGAGCTGTAAGGTACAGGATAAAGTCAACACAGAAAAAGCATGCTACTTTATTACATGGGAGGAGGTCTGCTCTAATGCTGAAGAAAAAACACAGAAGTTTTAAGCTTTGGAATGCATCTACAGCTCTATTACCCTAATGGTGCTTCAGCAGAAATCAACAGGGAAAAACCCCACAAGCACAGGCCAACTGGAAGACACTAACAGACTGAACATAGATAGCATGGCTAGGTCTTGTAAGTATGCTTCACCTGTACACAATAACCCAAGGCATTGCTGCAGTATCACCAAAGTCCCATCCCTAATTTAGAATGTACCTTTGGAAAAAAGTCAGTACCAGACTAATGAAAATAATGGAACTGCAAATTGGTGAACTTTTCTGTCCAATTCTAACATTTTAATACATTTCGACTTTATGCTTAGAAGCAGCTTAGTGACTCAAGACTTTAAACCCATGTAACTGCATGGCACCAACTCTTTCCTCAGTATAACTCTGTGTATCTATGTGTATCTCAGCACCTCAGCATATCTATGACAAATGATGAAAGCTCTCAAAAAATTACATCCTTCAAAACCAGTATAGGATTTGTCCATTTTCAGGTAAGTTGAATTACTCGATCTGAAGAATGAAGTCCATTATTTATTACTCCTTATGTGCTAGGAAGTATAGAAAACTTCAAATAAAAACTTCATTGCAAGAAGGATAACAATCACAAAACTTTTCAGTTTTCTTTTCAGAGAACTCAGTTTCTGGGTTTTTTTAGGTCAGCTTAATTCTCAGAAAATTTGACAGAGAACTACTAAATAAGCTGTGACTATTTAGAAATTTGATTTTCACTCCTGTTGGGAGATTAGGTGCTCTTGTTAAAAAACTACCACACTCGTAAGTGCTTCTAATTTTTTTCCCCCCTGAATTCTGATTTCTCATATAGGAGCCTGACTGTGGGCTTTGACTTCTGAAAGCCATAGCCAAAGTCAGTGGTCCAGCATTAAATATGAAATCTACAGCAAATATGTAACAAATTAAAGCATCCCATGTCCTCTAATTCCCTAAACCAAAGAGCATCTTACATATATATTTAAAACAAAGCAAAAGCAAAGAAACATACTTTATAATTAACAGTCTAGTAAATTATCACTGAATTCATATTTAAAGGGATACAAGCTAGCAGCAGAAATCTAAAAAATATTATTTCATTAAGAAGTATCCTTTATCTCTTATGCATTTAATTATCACACTTCAATGTCTAAATTTAGCAAACTAAAAGTAAACAACTGCTCTTTACATGAAAACAATAAATTTAAATAAAACTATAAGTAAGCATCTAAAGAGCATCTAATAATGTACTGTTATCAAAGTAGTGCAAGGACGAAATAAAGTACAGCTTAAGAATACAGAAACACTAGGAATTCTAGGAAGATCGAGACATTGGTGTATGTTCTGACATCTGACAGCTTTGTACATCATTAATAGTCAAGCACAGTGACTATGTGGAGGACATGTTTAGGTTATTATAGCAGTATTACAGAATGCTGAGAATCTACACATCTACAGCGACGTGACAAAGCTGTGTTTAGTCTCCCCCTCCACACCTTTTAGCTTCCTTCTCTAAAAACAGCAACCTAGCATTGCTCTCTCAAAGTCTTTCAAGGTCGGCACCTGCCTTACAGCAGAAGTTTATCTAAAAAAAAGCAAGTCTACCAGAAATGTAAATATTAACCTAACAACCCAACTCCTGAGTTAGTACACACATACACCCTGCCACTAAACAGTACTAAAGGCAGATGTCAACAGCTTTACCAAAGACAGCTTCGAGTGCAGTAATAAGCTTAGGTTGGCAGCACCTGATTATTCAAGTTGGACTTCAATATGGGTGTTGGACTAAATGCATACAGTTTTGTGAAAGACAGTAAATGTTTTTTCCATAATCAATACTAAGAACTCCTGCTTCAGGTTTCAAACAGGATACTTGCAAGACATGGTATCTCAGAACAGTGCTCAGATGTGGATTTAAACACTGAGTCTCAGGGGAAGGCATCAGCTGAGTCACTACAAACACTTCATGCATTGCTTTCCTGGGCAAATCTATAAGCGATACACATAACAAACAATCCGTATGTTTAATGGATCACTGAATAGACAAGTCCAATCAATTAACAGTACTTCTGGAATAATAAGCTTCAGTAAAAACAAGACTGGTATCCTCATAAAACTTTTGTGTATAGCTCCCAGTCAAGCTGTAAGTCTTGCTTGGTAGAGCCTGTACACCAGCATCACAGATGCTGGAAATGAGTAGAGCATTATTTCCTTTGCTTGCCATGTTTGATAAGCTGCTTACCTAGATCCCCGTATACTTGTGAGGTGTGATACTGTGGAATGTACTGTGTTGCCATGTCACCGGCTCCCGTCACGGGTGAGTACATATGACGTGGTGGAGGGGGTATCATGGCTGGAAGAGGAAGGAAGCCAGGCAGCGGGGGATGCGGAGGCCTGTGTATCACTGCGTGACCACCAGGATGAAATTCTGGAGCCTGGGGAACCACCATAACCCTTCGAACACCGTTATCCTCAATAACCTGTACAGTGAGAGATACCATGCACCAAAAAAAAGAAATTCTTAGTAACACACAAAAGCATGATCATGTTTGGAATGACAATGTGAAAGGTATGTTTCTACAGATACATAGACAAAACTAGCAGTAGTAAAACTCTCAAATTTGAGAAAAGGAAAACATGACAGCCTAAGGAAAAAAATAGGACAATTAAAGGTCTGTGCTCTTTTTAAGTGTATTAACTGCAATAACGCCAATAATTTCTCAATGTGAATGGGCAAAGTACTGGTAAAAAAAAATCTGATTCTAACATGTAACAACCAACCAGGTATATTTATGGCATGAGCCTAGCTTCTCCCCAGGGTTCTGTTTCCACCCTCATTCACACTGCTTGTATGCTACACTGCTTCTAGGATTTGTTCTGCAGTGTAACAACTAGATTGCCCCCTGGAACTGGTTTCCTGGGTGAACAGACCTCATACATGGAGAGAAAAGGCACAACGGCACCTGGTCTTTGCTCCGTGCCCAACTCAGTCCTCCAACACTAACCAAGGAGAGACTCGAGGTACTTCCCATACTGCACCTGCTGGCATGCAGCAGCCATCACCTGCACCAACTGTTACAAGTAAAAAGAACCTACTAAGATGGAAGTCAGCCTTGCTCTTTACTTTACAAATTTGCAACTCAAGGTCGTTTAAAAGAACCATTTTTTTTTCTGTTAAAATGTCTTGCCCCCCGAAAGAAGCCACATGCTACTCAGAAAATGGGGGCCTTTGTGGCAGCCTCTGCCAGAGGTGTGCGAAGAGGCTTCTTGTGCAAAAATCTCCCTGGCAAAGGGAAAATGTGACAAGACCTCCTTCTGCTGAAGGACTCGAGTGCAGCCCTTAGCAATGTTGCTAGAAGTTCAAAGAAAGGAAAGCAGCGTATGAAATCCCATGTGAGAGTAAGACGCATGGAGCTGAGGCGTGCTGTGCACAGTATGTGCAGCATGTGAGAGTGGGTCTGACAGTGAGCACGCAACAAGGGCACAGATCGCAGAACTAACTGAAGCAGAAGTAACAGAAAATGCTTTTCACCAGGTGAGGGTTGGTCACCAACTAGACTGAAAAGAGGGGTCCCCCTCTGAGGCACATCATAGACAGGAAAAACTGCCATTGTGATGCTCTTGGGATTTTGGGACACTAGTGGTAAATTCAAAAATAAAGGTGACTGTTGATAACACCTAGAGAAGATCTTGGTGTAACTTAACTTGTATGTATTGTGGTGTCAATAATCTTGTTCCAGGTGCCAATGAATAAATAGGGGACTGCAATGTAAGGTTTTAGATGAAACATTTATCCAGAAAAAGAGGAGAAGAACGGAATCTGGAATATCATTACTATATTCAAAAGCAGGGGACAAGAAAACCCTATGCTGTAAGTTTTCACTGATATTTGAAATCAGGTAGGGACATGTACAAGTACACCAATGAGTAATCTCATGCAACAGGAGTAGATCAACAGATCAAAGCACTTAATGCCAAGCTGCTTTCACCTCCACTCTTTAAGCTTAAGGGTATTATGCTTGGCTAGATTTAGTCCCATGACCTGATGTGAACATTTACATTGTGTCCATGACAGAAGCTGTTTGCAGGATCAATCACTGGTTTTAACCCCATCTCCGTTACAGGTTGGTGTACATCTGGTACATCTGGAATGGAGCTTCTGCTTTTGTTTTCTCTGACAGCAATCTAATTTGCACATCCCAAAATTACCCTGATAGTGAAACCAATGCAAGGTAAGTGAGGATGATCTGGGAAACTTTCAAAACTTCCCTACTGTATTGAGAAAGACATTTATGTAGACATAGCCGTGTGCTTCTGGTATAATGGTAAAAAGAGGACCCTCTGTGCACAATGGAGCTGATCCCATCTTTCTCACATAAATAGAGAGCTGGAAATCATTATAAATTATTTAAGTGAACACAGCTTTAAGATACATACATACCATATGACTTTAAAAAATGGGCTGGCTATTTTCAGTATACAGAAATTGTCCCTTACTGGGATAGAGTAATTTTACTAAAGACAACGCTCTGTGCACCATTTGTGCAACCATAGCTGTGTGGTATATAAAGGCAGGATATATCAGCAGCAGTAAATATGACTAGAACTTCTGCAGTCCAATGAAATTCTCTAAGCACTGAAATGTAGTTTTAATTATTTAAGCCCTTTTTGCTTACACAAAAAAAAAATGCAACTTATCATGATTTTATGAGCAGATTCAGATTATGTAGGAAGCAGCTTCCACAAAAAGACCCAAGCTACTTATTTTATAATTTATTTGTTTTCTTGGGTCTGCTAATAGTCTAAGTACTCCAAAATAGATACCCAATGCATAGCAGCAGAGACCTGGAGTTTAGTAGTGTAAAATGAAAAAAGTTTGATGGGTCTGTAACTGTACCTCTACATCAAACTACTCCTCAATGGTAGGCCTCTCCTCAGCAACTGCACAGATAAAAACCCTTCAAAAAGCAGTAAGAGCATCATGTCAAGTATATAATTTTAAGTTAAAAAAAAGTAGATGAGCTATCCACTATCCTGATTGTGCCAGCAAAACATGTAGTTCTGGCATACGCCTGCTTGGCTGAGTGAACCAACCAAACATCACTGGAAAACTCAATACAGACAGTGAGTATAGACAGCTTAGAGGGGATGAAGGAAGCTGCAACTTACTTTTTATTTATGTGATATAAGAAAAATAAATATGCTTTATTCTGTAGTTATCCTCAGCTTCCGACAGAGGACAGTACACTGTGTTACTGTCAAACAGGAACGGAAGCAAGCAGAGACATAACAGAACTTAATGAAAATGGATAGACAAAAGATGGTTATGCTGAAGTTGTTCTTCCAGTCGGATGGCTTTAGACGTTTAGCTGGTTTCCAATTTCTCTCAAAATGTATCTGCGGTTGCTGACATTTAAAAATATACTACGCCTGAAGAAACTATGTCAGTCACTTCGCTGGTACTGCATTATGCCTGGGATAATGCTTATCTCAACAGTGTGAGGCTTTCCTATTTGCAAGACTACCATCAAATCTTCTGGCTTGTAACAGGAACTTCCATCATAAACCACAATGGCTGATATGTTTTGTCATCAGTAAATACTTCAAAAGCCTTATAAACCACAGGGGGTTTTTTGACTGTGATACTTCTACTCAGATGAAATCAGCATGCATGAGCTCATTCCACCTGTACTCTGAGCTGGATACATGTGTGAGGCATCTTCAGTTCAAAAGTCAACACTTGTCTGACCAACAAGCTCCAATAAAAGGCTAACGAGCGTGCCCCAGCAAGGCCCAGTCTTTTAGCCTGTCCTCAGCTGCAAGCTGTCCTCAAAGGAAGGATAAATTAATTTCATAAAGATTATTCAGATTATCACAGGTTACACAACTTTTTAAACATTCCGTACTTCAACTGAAATGAAGTACTCTAGAAATATGTCGAAACTCAGAAATTCACTTATGTCAAAAATTCTTTCACTTCTGTAAAAATTAATTCTAAATAAGAATCAAGACTTTTTACTATGAGTTAAAGATAAACGGACTTTCACGATTATTTTTAATCCATTTTTCTTCTGCCTGTTTGGGAACTCAACTATCAAGGACGCGTTAATCAACTCATCAGCCAACTTTCAACAGATGAAGGGTAGAACCATGAAGCATCAGCCTGCTTAGCTTAACAGCCTTTTCCTTTATTAGAGGATAATTTTTTAATGCAGTTCAGATAATTTGTGTAACATCTGCTGAACACTGAGTTTTTTGGTTGCATTTTATGTGTTGTAGTCTGTTCTCCATGTACACCACTAGGTGCCTGCTGTGTCAGAGGTAGACTGGTCACAACCCCAGAACACCATGAGAAAGACTTACATTATGGAGAGCTGTATTCAGCTGCTCTAACTTCCAGGACTGACCTACTAACCCCTAGGCTCATTCTGTAGTTGAGGGAAAAGAGACACCATCTAGAAGGCCACACATCTCATTATAATACAGGTGTCAAAAACAGCCAGAAGGAATCACCCTTTTGATATGCTTTAAAGAATGTCCAGGTTATCCAGCTCACATTTAATTTTCAAGCACCTAAATTAGGAATCGCACAGCCCAGAAAACAGAGCCCCACTTTAAGATTAGTTGTGGAAACATGTATTATACGATAACTTATCCCCAAGGGACAGCTGACATTTTTTCTGTGTTGTTTGCTACGCTTTTTCTAACTGAACTGTTTTACTACTTATCCGCAGGGAACTTCCCAGACATGGCCTATGTACGTATATAAAACTGTATTGGTGCCAAAAGGAAACATCCACTAACCCAGAATTCAATACAGGTCTTACATAACGAACTATTTGGGTCATGATTTTATTTTATGTTCAGAGGGCATCGAGTACATTAGGATCCTGAACTCAACAAGGAACTGTGCTTGTTATTGTCATCTAAGTAGTTAATATATAACTAAACAGGCCCATACACAGCATGACAAGTCTCCCATCACAGAGATACTAGAGGACTTCTCCCTTATTTACTTGGTTGACCACAGTGACTCTGAAACGCAACACATTAATTTACGGAATTAGCTATTTTGGTTCTACTCATATAATTTTCATGAAAAGAAATAAAATAAGAATCAAATGAAGAGACATACCTGTGGGGCATATCCAGGAGGCACATAAATAGTAGGCACTGAACCATTTGGGGACATCATTGGAACCTGAGCAGGACCTAAACGGATTACAGAAATGTTTAGTACAGCACCATTCAATAATTTGAGCAAGTTCAAAGAACATACTGAACTGCAAAGTCTCTGTGAATAATATACAAGATAATATGGATAAGCAAAGGCAATGAACTGTACAGATAAAATTATAGCAAAGGACACTCTTAGAAACCTAAGAAACAGAAAAAAAAGCAGAAACAAAATTTTTTAAAAATTCAACAGCAGGTATTTCTCCCTTCTTGGTCAGTAAACTCACAGAAGAGCTTATTTCAAACCCTCTTAATGGATAACAAGGCAAAAGAAGTGTCCCAAGATGAAAAGATCATAGAACAGACTTTAAAATAGAAACAAAAAAAATTATTTGAAACAAATTGCTGAAACCAGATAGTATTCAGTTAGGAGTTGTAAAAAAAATTAGTACAAAATTGCTGCAGTGAGAGGTGGCAAGCAGGACACTAACAAGGTTCCAGGGGAAAGCCAATGTATTACAAACCAGTAAGTCTACTCCTACTAATGGGAAAAGTTGTTATATATAATGATCCTTGTACCATGCAAACCAGAAAGAACAGAGTTCGCCAGCACTTAGATAAATACGACACAACGGGGATGTGTTAAGGTGGCACTTGTAGACAAAGTACTGCCTGGAAAATCTGGTACCTTCAAAGAGCACAGGGATGCTGTGACATACCTGGATTTCAAAAAAGCTTTTTCAAAGACTCTTAAGTAATGCTGCCTTGGGTTAAAAAGGAAAATGGACTTCTCACAAATAACTAATTGGCTTAAGAACAGGAAACAGAGAAGTAAATGATCAGCTTTCAAAGTGCCTAGAGTGACAAAGGAGTCTCAGAGGCACTCAAAGATGAATCTGTTCAATGAATTAAGAAAATTTCTAGAAAAGAAAATGAGCAGCATGGTGACAAATCTCCTGCATGCACTCAAAGAGCTGCAAAGGATCTCACAGTACTCAATGACAACATGATAAAAGGCAAAAGGAAGAGTGCTGGTAAGTACAGAGTAATGCACCTAGACAAAACCACCAGAAGTATTTGTTTACAGTGATAAGCTGTAAGTTAGCTGTACATAAGCAGACTATGCTTCTGTGACCAGGTTCTGTGGTAAGTGCACAAGATTGGGATGTAGACGCTCCAGGTCGTATTCTCTGAATTTCCAACTCAGTGTAGTGAAGCTACCAAAAGCACTAATTCAACTCTTAGTGAAGTTTCAATAATGCTCCCAAAAGGACACTCATAGTTCCACATTAATGTTTTATAAACTCAGTTAAGATCTGCAAATGGAATGTACCAAGCAGATGCAAAGCATGGTATATAAGATTAGCATACCTCATTCTGGTAAGTGTGAGCTTAAAGATGACTATGTCTGAATGCCAAGAGCAGGGGGACAAAGGAACAATAAGCATTCTTTTAAAAAGTAGCATGCAATCCAGCTTGATTATGCATACCATAGGGACTCCTTTAGAGTAAGATACAGAAGTTTTGAAATGTTACTACCTAAAAAGAATCACAGCTTTATTCTCACACCTGGGGGAGGGAAGGAGGAGACTTGTTAAGAACAAGGTCTTAATTGAAAGATTAACTGAACTGTGTAACAGCAAAGAATATAAGGACTACAGTAAGCTATAAATTCAGAACTGAACCTCCTCCGGGTCTTTCTGCTCAGCTGAAACTCAAAGATGTTTCACTGGAAGTTTCTCTTGAGTATGAAGCACTAAAAAGAAATGAAAGGGAAGTGAAAAGCAGCCAAAGAGAAGGTGAAGAAGTGCTTTAGAGCACTAGCTTACAATAAATTCAAAAAGCTCAACAGTAATGGAAGCATATTAAGTTGCCATTCTATCAAATAATGGTTTAAATTCTTACGTGACGGTGGATTTTACACAGCTTGTATCTTGTATTGCTTACTTATTTTCCATAATGAGTACAAAACGCTGACACTTTTATTGAACTTACAATTTTAAACTATATCAGTTTCAGGCAAATTGAGAATTAAGACCACAGTTACTTGAACTTCTTAAGCAAACTCAGTGTCCTTGGGGGATAAAGGAGCTTTAACACAAATGTCCTGTTTCTTTGTGAGCTGGCCAGTATCTCTGTGTTTGGCCTTTTTGTTTTGTTTTGCTTTAAATATCTAAAGAATATTGTCTAACAATCTTTTTAAGGCTTACTTATTTAGTGCTTTGATCTCTCTAACAAAAAAAAGCAGTTATCTCCAATCCAGTACAAAGGTTGATCCACAAAACCATTTTCAGTATGCCCATAATCTACTGGCCACAAAAACAGAGACATAAAGGCAATATAGGAACCTGAAGAATAGAGTCAAATCAGTAATCTGAAAACCTGCATCCCATCATTAGTGCTTTAAAGTTCCAGAACTAGTGAAAAGATATTCAACACGTAAGGGTGAACTCTTGATTTACTTCTAATTAATTTCCAAGTCACTGCGGAATGAAGTTAGATTGCAGAGGAACATTCAAGAAAAGGGAAAGCACAAAAAAATAAGTTGGAAGACTTCATGTATTTTAATAAACCTAGAGTCTTTATAGTGAAATTATTTATTTCTTGACAGAAAGCATAATACTCCCTGCAAAAATAATAATAAAAAAGCTTTCCTGTACCTAAAGATAAAATGCTAATATGCTATAAAGACTGATTATTTTTTTCTCTTTTAAAAGCAACTGATGTGAAGATCTTGGCCCCACTTCAGTGAAACACACGGAGAGAGGAATGCCCATGCTTTTAGGCGTTGGCTGGACTGGTGCAGGACAAGGCCAGTGTGTTTCACCATGAGGCAAGGCTGATTATACCGCACTGGCAAACCAGTGTCGGGAGTGTGTGCTGAGCAACCATCTCCTGCTCTGTACTGTGCATGGATGGAGCTGACTTCACCCAAACAACTGGACTGTGGATGGTGATGCCCTGACTGGTGTAAGGAGGTGTCAAATCTTCAGTGTGTTCTCCTCAGGTGTCTCTCAGACATAAGAGGTGGGAAAGCAGCATTGTGGGAGACAAAGCAAACACACAGCTGTGCTTTAGACTTTATTCTCGAGAAATGACTCAAAGGCAGGAAGGGTTTATTGAACCCCACCGGACCCGAGGGGCAGGTGCTCCCCCACCCCCCCGGATTATTACTGCCCTGAAATTCACTATTCCTCTACCATAAGGGGAAAAAATGTGAAGTCCCTACATAAGCTTTCTGTCCTAAAATAAACAAAAAATAAAAGAAGAGTCCAGGTGGGTAAGATGATGTGAAACTCGGTGCGTGTGCCCTGAGAGAGGGCAGCACTGCGAATCCCCCGCGGCGGGGGGAACGCCCTCACAGCGGGCCCACAGAGCAGCTGCCAACGCCTCACTGTGCCCATCGCCGCCACCACAGACCCGCAGCCAAAGCAACGGCGCCGCACAAGCGCCAGGACCGTGACAACGCGATGGGCACACGGCAGCCCCGGGAGCCCTGCGGCCCCCCCCGCCGCCGCCCTCGCACCGGCCGAGC
>VZRW01000016.1:0-61801 GCA_013398125.1 Aegotheles bennettii
CTTATCTACGAGGATGCTGTCCTCCCCGAAGTGCTGACTGAGCACAGAACTGGGTTTCCAGGGAGTCCAGGAATAAATCAGTTGATTGTCTCATGGGCCAAAATGAATGGAAAGTGGATCACTATGGAAAATCATCAGCTGCCATGGAGCACTGGCTTTTCCTCAAGTGATTCCAGTGATTCTGTGCACTCTCTGTGGGCTCTCATCTGCCTGGGGGGTGACCCTGGCAAAATAGGTGTAACGCAAGTAAGGGATCCAAACTCATTTGTTTACTTATTAATGCAAGCTTGATGTTATGCTGTGCTCCTATTTACCTTTACACATGCAAACACGCACTTTATGAGTTGCTGTTATGACAGGGGGATGAGGAGTCCCCTGCTGGGCTTGCGTGTGTTGGTTTCGGTGCTGCTGGGACTGCTGCTCTCCGTCTGGTGTGCAGTTGCTGCTGGAGTTTGGCTAACTGTATTTTTCTGCCCTGGGCCGTGGGAAACATGGCCCTTGCACAGAGAGGTGTCATCTTGTGCTCTTCTGGAGAGGGAGGAAAAGCTCAGGGTGCTATCATTTGTGGCAAGGAATAGAAATGGTACAAGATAAACCTTATTTTATAAAAGGAGTAAACCAGCAGCCAGCATTGGTGCTGAATTCCAGTAACTGAGAGGAGACTGTGATATCCAGAACTAAGAACTGAAAATGCAGAAAGTCAAGAAGTAGTCAAATGCAAAACAGACCTAAATAGTCAAAAGCCTGGAAATACACAGCTAGGAAATTTCTGAAGCTTTATCTTCAACTAGTAAGGTAAGGAATAAAAAAAGAAAAGAAAACATTCCTCATCTCACCTAAAATCTTCCAAAACAAACCACCCATTCAGGTCTCAGGTGTTTTTGAAAACTAGTGGGACCATAAATCCTCTCATACAGCAATCTGAATGGTATCATTACACTTTTCAAAGAGGAAAAAATTGTATTGTGTGACTTAATAATGCATTTCCATGCATCACGTTTTACTTGAATTTTCTTTTCAATTTAAACTTAAATTGGAATTTCTTTAGCTTTATGATTCTTGTTTGAGGGATTATTACAATATTCCTATAATGTTTTTGCCTTCACTTTACTGAGGTAATTCTGGATTAATATAGGTTTGATCTAAAATAAAAATAGAAGAGAGCTAGTACTGCAATTCAAATGCACTTGAAATTGTGTGCATATTTAAAGAAGCCTCCTCTTTGGTAAAATTGTTTGCATAGTGGAGGGAAGGTACCCTATGTTTTCTGACAATTGGTGGGGAAAAATGCTGGATAAAGGGAAATACTGTTCAATTGATTCTATTGCCTCCTAGTCTTGCACACAGTGCTGAGCTCAAGTGAGAGCTTCGTTGAGCTCAGCGACTGGGACTGGAACTGAGTTTATGGAGTAAACAGGTTCCTTTTTATTAGAGTTTATTTTCTCAGCTTTGCAGAACTAAATGTAGTGCCCTGCTGTTGGGGTCATTTTAAAACTTATCACTTAGGCATTTTAAAATCTTTGACAGACCAATTACGATTAACATGATGGACCTAAATCACACAAGAATTCTCAGCTCTTCTCTTGAAGTATCTGTTATGTCAACATAAAAAGCAACAAAAAACCCCAACAAACCAAACAGTCTCTCACTTCATAAATTTTTAGGATACTTTAGTCTTCTACCTTGTAATAATTGTATCTCCTGAGATATTTATGCTCTTAGTTTTTCTGCTTGTTGTTTCTTTTAGGCTCGGTACCTGTGGGACCAGCAGGCCTTAGTGGTTGCAAATATTGTGTCAAAATTTGAATTAGTAATCTTTTCTCTTTCTTTGCCTAAACTAGCAGAGATTAGGTGATTCAGGGTGTATACACATAGATACCATTTGGATGAGAGTTTCCAAGTGGGGTGAGAAAAAGTGTGAGGAACATGTGTCCTTTTCAACAAAAGCTGCCTCCAGACCACTGGAGCCTTGGAACAACAGCAGCTATGCTTTTCAGTGATCTGGAAGGCAGGAAAAAGATGAAGCTGATCAGGAAATAAACCTGTGAACTTAGAAAGCATTTGAAATGGGCAGCTTGCTTTCTGTCTTTGTGTATATTCAAGTCTGTGTTGTTTGGTAATATCTCTTCCACTCCCACCAAGGGGTTTTTTTGTGTTGTTTGCTTTGAAGCCTGACAAAGCACTGCTGTGGTACCAGACTTAATCTGAGAGTCACAGACTGGTCTTATTTGACAGCAAACTCCATGGTCACCTAAGTGTCACTGGTGCCGTGCCCCAGATACATCCTGGTGCAGTTTTCTTCAGAAGAAACGATGACAGTTTTGACAAAGGCCATGAAGTGGGAATTACCAAAGCAACATAAACGGGAGTGTGTTCACTGAAGAAAGGAGAGAAGTTTCCTTCTGGGACTGGGGGAAGGACAGAAGTGAAATGAATCTTTCTTGTGAATGTTATGCACTGGGGAGAGGTGGAGAGAAACTCTTTGCAGGCTTGGCTGAATGACGAAGTTAGTATGAGGTAAGAGAGGATGACTTGTATAGGCAGTCATATAGATAGACCCTGAATTTTTTCATAAAGACAGTTTCCCATTTTATGTTAATGCTATCGATAAGACTTCATATTTTCCATTACCTTCCTAGAGGTTTGTTGAGTGGTTATTAAAATTTTCCACAGAATGGAAGATCTTAGAGCTTAGTCTGAACTCAATTCTAGCTGAATCTTTTTACAGCCATACACTGGCATCTAGATGGTGAGTTATAGTAAGTGGTTCCCTTTTTTCTTTACTATCTATTTTCCTATCAGTGTATCAATCAGTCTGATAATTTTTGATCCAGCATTATTTTTGAAAGAGTTTCTAAGAGCAATCAGACCTTTGGAATCAGCATAAATGGAAAAGAGAGTTTTATTTTTGTCCTTTGGTTGTGGAAATATGACAGTACCTACAAAAAAGCAACATATAAATCATGAGCGGAATGTGAATTTGCTGAAAAGGGTCATTATAGTCTCCTTAAGTTAAAACAACTTGATGTTTCCTTTGAGTGGAGAACCTGGAAAGGCATTCAAAATGGAGGACTTGATATACTTGATGCAGAAAGAGGATGACTTAGTGGAAGCCATGCATGCCATTTTAATACTTACAGATCTGTTAAGGGATGGAAAAAAAATCCAGTGGTTATTTCTAAATGAGTTGTAGCGGTGACCCATGCAATCCACCCACTTCTTTTACACACACAGGGGATCTCTCACTGTAAAGAGTGCTAAGTTTGCATGCTTTAATTTAAAATCTTGCCTAAATAGAGTTTAACTTAGACCTTAACTCTCTTGACATTAGACATAATTATTAGGCAAAGCAAGTACTGTCTTTTATTAAACTAACTGTTAGAGCTGGAAAAAGTAGGCAAGCTCCTAGGCGTACAAGGATTTTTCTGCTTTTTTCACCTCTCCCAGCCTGTCTAAGAAAAAAAAAAAAGAAAAAGATATTTTTCTGTTCAAACTTCTTCCTGTGTCCTCAGGTCACCACAACTTCAGCAGCACTGAAGTATACATTATTATTAACTATAAATTGTACTATAGCTGTGCTATACAAATATATCATGAGAGATGGGTCCAGCTTGGAGAGGCTTCAGTCTGATTGGAAATCAGAAGCCACCACGAAGTGTAACAGGCATTAGAGGAGGGAGCACCAGGGAGAGATTGTCAAAAAAATTGTGTTTGCATAGGTCAGCTCTCTATACAGCTCAATTCAAGGAGCAGGCATGGGTTTGAGCACACTTCAGAAGTCACCAGTAGCCTTTCCTCCTCCTTGCTGGCAGTTCTTTAAGGGCTTGGTTGTAAAAGAGGCGGTTTTGAAGAATGAGTTGAGAGGTATGGCTAGAACTGATACAACTTATGAGGCAGGGAGCACTTTAAACAAATGGGCCTGAGTTGGGGTTTTGAACCAGATCTTGGAGGCTCAGGTTTGATGTCAATGTACAACTTTAGCTGGTGGGATGCTTGAGCCTTTCTCTGCTACTTTAGATGGTAAAATAGGGCTGAAGTCTGCTTGGATTTTCCAGCTGGAGTTTTTCAGTTTAGCAGAATTTTAACAGGTACAGCTCATGTGTAAATGGTATCTGCACCATGCTGTGAATCCCTGACACTGGGTGCAGCCGTGGCTGCTGTGTCCTGTTCTCCGGCTGTCCCTGGTCTTGTGGTATGGTATCTGTTGGAGAATGATGCAGATATCTCTGGGCAGTTGGAAAGCTGTAACAAGCAGACCTGGCTGTGAAAATTAGTCTGGTTTGCAGGAAAAATTTATTCACTTGCATTGTTCTGAGTCCACATTTTCTAGAATAAAATGGGAACACAGCTAATGAATTTCAGTGAATGTACATTGGATCTGCTAGAGTGGGGCTCTAATATGTGCAGATCTAGTATGAAACTCAGGAAAAGGGGATTAAGTCTCTCAAAAGCCAAAGCTATATCCTCTCTACTGCTCCATGCTAGCCAACATCACCTCCTAACTAAGCCTTCTGCAGGGGTGGGATGTGTAGTGCTTGGCCCCAGAACTAGGTCTGGGTCTGAGTAGACAGTGATTTATATTGGGGTTCAAACTATGTGTAACCCATTTCTGTGAAATATTTATATTTCCAAGAAGAATTTTATCATGGGAGGATTTCCCAGCAGGTTAGGCACATACCTTTGCAGCTTTCATTTTTCATACTCTGATTTAACTGGGTCTGTTCAGGAAATGAGTAATTGCTACGCTGCCCTTATTTTTGCCTTCTCTTAGAATTACAAGTTTAGTTGTTGCCTGCAAAGTTCTAACCTGAGTCTGATAAAACAAGAACAAGGTCCTGCCTTGGACTATATGTGAAGTTGAATCTTGACTTGATTTCTTTGCATAATTTCTGGAATAATCTGCAGTGTTTCCAGCACCACAGCTGCTTAACTTCAAAATATAGTAGGTGGTGACTCCTTCTAAGTCAGCAACAAGTCCCTCTAAACTCTGATAAATTCAGACCCCGTGGTAATGTTTTGCTGTTCTGGCAAGCCATCCTTAAGGATGAAGGGCACTGGCAAGTCTTTCTGCAAGGGACATTCAGTCGCTGCCTCTGGGCTATTGGCTTTCTGGAGCATGTGTTTACAAGGGGAACACTCTCCAAGCTCGAACACGCCCAGGCTGTTGGACTTCCAAAGTTTTCACTTAAGGTTGAAGCGCTGAGGAAAGCATTTTCAGTGCCTACCAGCTGCTTATTTTTGTCACCTGTAGTCCTGTTCATCTGATGATTTCAGAAGGCCATCAAGTAGCTCAGGCTATACTGCCTGTGAATGATCTGGCCCACATCTTCTGGTTGTTTAACTTTTTCAAGTTGTTTTTTTTTTAAAAACAGCAGAACACTGGAAAATACATAGGTTTTGCAGTAATTGTGATTGTAACATTTGATTGTAAAAATATTTTAAGTGGTATCCATAAGGGCAGATGGGGATCTTTACCTTCTCAACCTTATGTTCCAAACTGTACATGTACATCTAAGAGGTGTATTGCTTTTTTTTTTTGAAAGTTATTTTGATCACGTGTGTTCATTTTCTAGAATTTATTTTTTTGTTTGTTTGTTTTCTCTAACCTTTTCTGCCAG
This sequence comes from Aegotheles bennettii, assembly GCA_013398125.1. Classification (NCBI taxonomy): domain Eukaryota; kingdom Metazoa; phylum Chordata; class Aves; order Caprimulgiformes; family Aegothelidae; genus Aegotheles; species Aegotheles bennettii. Next base: position 5,619 of record VZRW01000016.1, read on the forward strand.
CCAGGATCACTCACATAGTTGTAAAAAAGAAAAATAAAGAATGAAAGCTGAGACATAGCCAAGATCCAAGAACTCCATTTAGTACTAGTATTGCATTGCAGTATGAATCATGATTCTCAGTAGTCACAAAAATGCTGAAGTTTTTGGCTTCCCAAGATTACCTGTGTTATTCAAGGAGCAGTAAAACCCAAGGCTGATCTAGACAGAGAGCAGTCCAGAGGAATCAACTACATGCATTTTTTTAAAAAATGCAAAGCCTTTGCAGAATAATAATTCATTTTTCTTTTAAGTGTTTTCAGACCATTTGCTTTTAGTCCCAGAAAGAGACATTATGGGAGTCGTACTTGAGAAAGATGTTGAGGGACTTGCTTCAGGCCCCACAGGCAGTTGGTATCAGGGCTAAAATCTGGTTTCTGTCATTCCTGTCAAAGGTTTTGAAGACCTGTGCAGTACATTTGATTTCTACTCAAATCAGCATTATGGACCCCCCAAGAAAAGCCAACTAAAGCCTATGTCTACTATTTTATTTTTTTTTACAGAGAGCAATTTCTATATTTTGTTGCTCCACCTCCATTGCAACAACACTAATGCAAGTTTCAGTGCTGCAGCAGTGAGAATATGAGGTGTTTGTCAGGCGACGGCTCAGAGTTCCTCATAATGACATCCTCACACAAAAGATAATTCAACAATTCTGTGTTCAAGTTATCCGATGGTGACAAAAATTTCAGAATCAAAAGTATGAGGATAATTGGGAGTCTTGCTAATCATTCTGTGCATTTTTGTTTCTTTGCTTCTCAATGAAATGAGATTCACACGGATTAATTACTACCTGCTATAAATAAACCCTGCAAACAGCAATCTGCATCGCAGAGGCAGAGGGTAGCTGTCGTTTAATATATCACAGCTTTCCACGCACCTGTTCACCCGATGCTGTTGCCATGGGAACTTCACTTTATAAGAGAAGCTCTGCATAATTAGCATGGATCGAGGTCTATATCAATCAGAATAATTTGGAGGAGTACGAAGAGCCCAAAGGAGAAGGCAAAGCTACTTGTCTCTGTGGGGAAGGTATCAGACCTCTGCTGTGTGGTAAATAGTGAGGCAGTTACTGGAAGAATTCAGCAGAATTAACAAATCTAAGGGAACTAAATTATACAAAAGGCAGAAAACTTTGTTCCCTTGGTTGTCATTATGAAACACTGTTAGAATGGGCTTTGAAAAATGAACAAAGACAAAATAAAATAAAAATGCTTGTGTAATTAACTTGGAGGCTTTGTCACAAACTAAGAAATTTCATAGGCTGCACTAGTGCCATCAGCCTGGGAGTCTGGCAGTGATGCACGGCAGTGCTGGTAATGCACAGCTACACCATTTGCACAGCTACAATTTTTGGTCCTTGTTCTGACTGTATCAAGATAAAAAAATTAATTCTCTGAAACAGATGAAAAAAGGATAGTAACATATATTCCCAAATTGCTGTTTCATAAGCCCTTGTGCCTAGAATTCATTGCTATTTGCCTAAACCTGCAAGACATACAACAGTTCTTACAGATGCAATTATCCAACCAGTGCACCATGCTGATCACAGAATCACAGAATCCTAGGGGTTGGAAGGGACCTTGAAAGATCATCTAGTCCCAACCCCCCTGCCAGAGCAGGGTCACCTAGAGTACATCACACAGGAACACATCCAGGTGGGTTTTGAATGTCTCCAGTGAAAGAGACTCCACAACCTCTCTGGGCAGCCTGTTCCAGTGCTCTGTCACTCTCACAGTGAAAAAGTTCTTCCTGATATTCACATGGAACCTCCTATGCTCCAGTTTGCAACCATTACCCCTTGTCCTATCATTGGTCATTACTGTATAAAGCTTTGCTCCATCGTCTTGACCCTCACCCTTTACATATTTGTAAACATGGATGAGGTCACCCCTCAATCTCCTTTTCTCCAAGCTAAAGAGACCCAGCTCCCTCAGCCTTTCCTCATAAGGGAGATGTTCCACTCCCTTAATCATCTTAGTGGCTCTGCGCTGGACTCTCTCAAGCAGTTCCATGTCCTTCTTGAACTGTGGGGCCCAGAACTGGACACAATACTCCAGATGTGGCCTCACCAAGGCAGAATAGAGGGGGAGGAGTACCTCTCTCGACCTACTAACCACCCCCCTTCTAATGCACCCCAGGATGTCATTGGCCTTCTTGGCCACAAGGGCACATTGCTGGCTCATGGTCATCCTCCTGTCCACCAGGACCCCCAGGTCCCTTTCTCCTACACTGCTCTCCAGCAGGTCAGCCCCCAGCCTGTACTCGTACATGGTACATCATTGGTACAGGGACATCACAATGCAGCAGATTAAAGAACAACAGCTTTAATTTTTCTTCCCTCTTGTCAGCTGGTGTCAGAAATATCACTTTAAAGGAAAGGGCTCAATGGTTGTTTTGTAAAATGCCTGAAATTGAAAAGTTGTCTTTAAAAAATTTGGAAGGGCTCTTGTGTGTGTGTGTCCATGCAGAAGTGACTGAGTGAGTGAATCTTTTGCTAATATTGCCTTGGCTGTGAGTCTCAGCTGGATGTGATACAATACTTAGTGGAAGGACTGCAGTACAGGAGCTGTCTTAGGCTGCAGATATATGTGAAGCAATAACTTTGATTTCTTTAGGGGTCCAGTTCAAATGCAAGTGTCAATGTAGCATTAGATTTCTGTGTTGATAATATGAACCATCAAAAGGGCTCTAAAGGAAAAGGTGATGAAAACTTGAAAATCCACGCTCTTTAGTGTTAGTAATGACAGGAAATTGTTTCAAATACAATATATTGTAGAGCTAAAGGACTTCTGCTAAAACAGCAATGTGATGGAGTGTAGTATCTTTATTGTCTTGGCTTTTGAGGAAGCAGATACTGAAATCAGTCTAGGTTTGAAGAATTTGTAGACCTTATACAAGCTATAGTTCTTGGATGACACTGGATTGGTCTATGCTCTTTCATTGAAATTGTTGCACTGCTGAGAGCTCACTAGGATACAGGCTGGAGAAAATTCCTTTGTTGCATGTGAGCAGCAACTCCAGAAGAGAAGGTGTGGTGGTTCTTCACCTCTGCTGATCCTTGGTACTGGATAGAGAGGCTTCCATCTCTGCTGTATCAGCTACTAGATGGAGGAAGGACGCTCCAGGGGCACAAGCACAGCTTTGGATATGGCTATCACAGAATGTGGAAAAGATACTTCTCATATCTGCTTTTGCGGAAGGACAAAGCAGAGACTTGAGCTATGGGTCTTTTAACCAGAGGAGTGTCCTCACCACTAGGTTTCAGAGCTCTGCTATTTCTGACTTTCCTCGTCTTCCTTCTTGAACTCCTTCCTGCATGGTGCCAAAGCAGTGCATGTTCTCTCCCCAAACGGGTGTCTAGAACACTCTTTTGGGAAAGCAGTTTTGAATCCCTTCACCCTAAAGAGGGACTCCAGAAAGGAGAGCCATGGGCATAGCCTCTCATTGTTGTGCTTGCTCCAGCATGGCTTTGCAACAGGCCAAGGCTGGGTGCCACCACAAATGCCCTCTACAACTACCTAAAAGGAGGTTGTAGTGAAGCTGGTGTTGGTCTCTTCTCCTGAATTGCTAATGACAGGATGAGAGGAAATGGCCTCAAGTTACGTCAGGGGAAGTTTAGGTTGGATGTTAGGAAGATGTGCTTTACTGAGAGGGTGGTTGGGCAGTGGAATAAGCTGCCCAGGGAGGTGGTGGAGTCACTGTCCCTGGGGGTGTTCAAAAAACGGGTTGATGAGGCACTTGAGGCCATGGTCTAATGGTCCAATGGTTAGGAATATGATGGGATAAAGGCTGGACTTGATGACCCTGGAGGTCCCTTCCAACCATAATGATTCTATGATTCTGTGATTGTGGGCAGGCTTGGAAGAACAACTTAAGGCACTTGACAACTTTCAGTGAAAAAAGGAAGTGCTTAAGGAGTTTAACTTCTTCCAGGGAAAGATTGCAATTAAGTGAAAGCTTCTGGGTTGTAACTTTGTAAGGAGACACCTATATTCAACAGAAAAATCCTCCTTTTAGGAAAAAATCTAGCTTCAAGTCACTATTTCAAGATAAACATTTTAGCTCTGAGAATAATGATGCAACCTAAGTGCTTCCATAAATTCAATTCATTAAAATAATATTTCCTCTGGCCCCAATAGTGCCAGATCTCATGAAGCACCCATTTAAAATTGTCAGATAAGTTTGGAATATTTTATTGTTTTTCAAGAGAAAAATGTTGCTTCGAGACTAGGAACATGTTTTGTACAATTTAGTCAATTTTAGAGGTGTGTTCTCATTGGAGTTATTCCTCATTTTACTTTTGTATAAAGGAGAAGAGAACTAGGTCCTCTGTTCTAGTGCTGCAAATCCATTTATATCCATGCAGCAATAATTTAGAGAGAGGGGGAAAAATCTAGTCAGAAAAGCTTAAATAGTGTGGGAACAAGTTCTGAAGGTAATCTTTGTACTTTATTAAGACTGAAGGATGACATAGATGAGCAGTTAGAACAACTTCTTAGCCTACGTCAGATTATTCTGTGATCTAGTAAAACATCAGGCTGGATTTTTCCTATGAGTCTGCTTCCATTTTTTTAAAAATAGCTATCCATTTTGTCCTGTCTATTAAAAAAAGAGTGGAAAAATGCATATACATATTTCTTATATATATTACCATCTATTTATGTATGTACCACATACATATCTGAGAGAAGAGGATGAATAAAAGTCTCATGGTAGAAAGCCTCAAACAACTGGATAGAAGCATTATTTTTAAGCAGATGTTTTTAGTGTTTATGAAAGAGATTGGCTTGTGACAGGATGAAAAAATACTGTAGGTTGGAATTAATTAATAAGGAAAAAGTGCATAGTTTCAGCAGCTTTCCTAGCGGCAGCATTGCTGGTACTTTATGGTAATTGTTTGGTGGTATTGGAAAAGGACCAGCATAACCAGCATAACTAGAATAGAAAGTTCTGATTTGTATCATATGTGCCTTCAAAAACCTCTTTCACCATGGCAGACTTTAATCACTATCAATACTAGTGGTTTTGAGGTGACGTGAAAGCCTGGTATCTACGTTTTCACTTTGCCAAGCCAACCAATATGCTTGCTGTAAAAATGTGATCACACTCTAGGCTTAATTTCAATGCTTATTGCTGAAAATGAAGGGAGTATAAAAAAATTGTTCTACCTTTGAACCTATATCTGGTCAGTGGAAGGTGCTGAAAACTTCCCAGGTAGGAAAATGGGACCAAAGATGTCCTGATATATCTTCTAGTCTGTGATAATAGCAGTTGAGTTAGTACTTTTTGTAGATTCAGCAAACTTTGGTAAATTCTGAAAATGTCATCCTCACGCTGAAGAGGTTGTTCAGTGAACAGTGTTTAATGAACACCAAGTGGTGAGGCAGGCACAACCTCAGGAAAGACCTTTAAAGATTTGAGGATTAGCATCGTGCATTTGGAGTTCTGGTTTTGCTCAGAAACTTCATGGTCCAATTGGTGCCACATGGACCCAGTTTCTGCTGCAGGCATGGATTATTTTGTTGTATATATTTTTGTTTTAATTTCCACACCTGAGAACTGCTTAAGTGCCACACTGCAGTACAGCTGTTGTCAGTTTGCCTTTACTCCCTTTGCCCCTTTTCCTTTTCTTGCCCAAGTTGTCTCCAGAATTTCATCTCTAATAGCTTGCTTTAACGCCTCTGCATTCAGGGCTGGAGAGCTGGAATGGGAATGGAAAAGCAGTGGGCCAGAATCAGATCTGTAAGCCTCAGATCTTTGGCAAAGCACATGGCACCAGCTCTATGTCTTCATTACTTCTATTTAAGTAGTATGCTGAGTTACTACACTGACTTTTCAGTGTACACCTGGCATAACAGGCAATGTGTAATTCAGGTTTATCTCCTGTAGCTGCACAAGGCATATTCTGGAGTTTCACCTTGTGGGGGAAGAGGAAGGAGTGAGAAAAGAGACATCTCCATTGCCCAGACATTTGCTTCTGTTGATATATGGGGCTCAGAGGTGCTTTGAAGAGAAAAGGGATGTGGAATTTTCCTATCTGAGTGAAACTGGGCTTGAGTTATCACATATCCTTACAGTCTTCCTTTAACCCACTTTGAGATGCTCGTATTGGGCACGCACCTGAACACAGATCTTGATGGAAAGCAATACACTAAAAGAAAAAGACATAATGAATGGTGGTGCAAGAAAAACACAGCATCCTAAACCTTCTCTTTGAAACTCAGGGAGGCTTTAGAGATTTGTAGGCATCAGGGGCTGCTTGTGTTGCTTAACAATGTCTTCTGCCACTGACACAGCAACACCTTGCATTTATAGTTAATGCAGCAGAGCCTCTCTTTCTGTCCCCATTTGGCTGCCCAGGGAAGTTATTTACAACCTCATCGGAAAGATCAAGCAACACTGCGATAACTGGCCTCTATCGACACTGTCAAGTTTTCCAGATTTATCAGATAAATGTTGCTTCTGACTCACAGCACCCCATGTGCTGTGCATTTTGATGCAGATTTTTATTACCTGGCAGGTGGCTTGGGAGTCATGGGTGGAAAAAAGGGCTTGGATCAGTAATGGAGAATTATCAACTCACATCAGAAAAGGGTCAGCAGGCAGCAGTTGTGGAAGTTGCCCCTTGACATGACTCTTAGGGGGGGGAGAAGGGAACTGCATTGATTTTTGAAAAGCATCATGCTGGGTTGAGAGTGCCTAATTATAGCTGTCACTGTGGCCAGCTAAAATAATAGAGGGCTTTGAACCGGAATGGTGAATAACTTAATTTTATTCTGGTTGTTGGTGGTGTTGCACTCATCTGTGTCTTGCACTGGGCTGTGCTGGCCTGGGTCCCTCCAGGTGCAAGCTCTATCTTTTCCTCATACCATAGGATTGGGAGATGCTCTGACAGACCCTTGAAGTCCCATGTGAGATTGACTGGAGCCATTTTATTCCTGAGATGGTCTTGTCCTGCCTGCTCTCTAGTGTCACCTTCCTTTAATGCGCTCACTTTTGTGTAGCAACTGGTGCTGCCACTGTTTTGTCTGTAGAGATTTCAACACAGGATTAACTTTCCCAGCTCAAAAAGCCAAGTGGCTAAGACTTCTGGCAAAGGATATGGGCTGCTATTGTGCTTTTATCCTACTATGCTTCGTTCAGGATTAGAGAAGTCCTGCTTTCTGCAGAAAGACCTGCAGATATTGTTTGATTTCACTGATGTACTAAAGGAAAACTTCAAAAAATAAACAAAACCAAACAAAACCTCACAATTTTTGCTCTGGTTGCACAAAAAGGGCTATGATGGAGAAGGGCCTTGTCAAAGTTTCAGGCATAACTCAGTAGCAGATTTAGCAACCTCTTAATTTCATCTTGGTTTGTGTCTCCTTGGAATTAGATGAGCAGCAGATTCTGCAGTTTTCTTCCAGCACAATCCAGGAAGATGTCTGTAAGCAATTTCTGCGTTATAGTCCCTGTTTATATCCATAATTAAAGAAACAAGTATAATAGTTATCTTTCTAATTTCATAATTACCTCTTTGAAATAATAGCCCTGTTCCAGGTGTTTTCTAAAATAAAACAGCTAGGGAAATTAATTTCAATTAGAAAGGAAAAAATACAAACTAAGGTGGAGTTTTATTAAAAAGAAAAAAAGAACCTAAAACTACAATCACACACAAAAACTTTCAATGAAACCCAACATGAATTTCTTAGAGGGTACTTCATTTGGGTAATTAAATCTGTGCAGTGTGAACGAACCATTGGCAGCAGTGCCCTTTATCAAATGACATTTAGAGCACATTCATCTGCTGAATTCTGAGGCTTCCCAACAGCTTAAAACACATCTGGAGGCAAAAAAATCAGTGAATTCTTAATGGGAATGAATAGTCTTTTGGTATGTAATACAGATGCTGTAGGCTTTCTCATTTGGAAGATTTACTAATGCGGAGAAACCTGAGTTGTATACGTGTTAAGTTCATAAGAAATCACAAGTTTATGGGGTGTGCATGCTGGAGTTCAGAAGAAAGATAAATTTTTAATCCAAAAGAAAATGAGAGCAATCATGAAGGAGTGCTTTTAACCATTGCTTTCTTTTCTTTCTCCCTAATCTTTCTTCCAGCACCTTTTACATTGTCTGTGACCACTGCAAATCGTATTTTCTTCCTGAGACAGGGTTGCAGGGAGAAACTGTTTGATGTGGAAGGGAGCTCTCAGAGACCTGCCAAGGCTAGCAGATTTTGGGAGAAAGTCATGCTAGTTAAACCTCAAAAGTCTAAAGTTGAATTTTGCACCAGCACCTCTTCTCTTCTCCACCTCTGAGCAACACCCAGAAACAGTTGCTGGCACAGAGTTCATGAGAACAAATATGGCCTGGAAGCAAATTATTAGTCAAAACTGTCTTCTGGAGTTTTCCAAAGTGTGTCTGATGCTATTACTCTTGTAAGATTGCTGCTCCTGTCAGGAATTACATCAACAGGATCTGCTAGCACCCACTATCTTGCAGGTCTTATTGAACTATTGAAGTTTTCAAAGTATCAATGTTGGTTTGTGCATTTTGTTTTTTTTTTTCCCCTAGGCTTTAACTCATTCATGCAGCCCTGCTGGGGTGTGGAGGGTCCTTGATGAAGTTTTAGGTTTAACCAAATGCTTGGTACAAGTGAAGGGATCAAAGTTTGCACCTTTGAACCTGTGTGTAACTTTTGAAACTGGCTGGGCTATCTCTTAAGAAAACCTTTTCTGGTAGGATCCCTGAAGTCCTTGGCTTCTTCTTGGGTAAGAATTAAATTTTTTCTCAGCATAGGGAAGTGCTGTAGAATAAGGTGAAAATGAGCAGGAAAGGTCACTTTACCTATTTGGAGGTAAAATACATTCTTGGGGATACTCAGTGTCTGCAAGTATGTACTTTTAGGCTTAGAGAGAGCTTGTTGGATCTGCAGATTATGCTAACCACATGCTATTTCCATTTCAGGGTAAGGTAAGGTGCACATCACCTCCTTGCACCACCCACATCACCTGAACTAAATGTTTGCAATTGCAACAATTCCTTAGAATTAAGTTTCAGTCCTTTCAGTAATAGCATGGATCTACAGACTTGTCAAGGAGGTCCTGAGTGGGTATTGGGAAGGGATAGAATGAAAAATGACCAGGATCCATTCACAGAACGGGCGTATTTCAAATGGAGAGTGGGATTACAGATTGGAAGAACAGGCACTGGGCATTTAGGATCTCTTTAAAACTAGTGCTTCAGAAAGCATTTGTCTTCTAGGGAAAATATTCTTTGAACACTGCAAGATGTAAGTGAATTTGTCTTGGATGTATTTTTCATAATTGTTCTCTTTCTTTGTGTTAATAACTAAGGCTATTGTTGCTTAAGGACTTGATCCCTTACAGCTTGTTTTTTTTTCCTCTCTCCTTGATCCTGCACTGAGTCATAATACTGCATTTTTTGTGATAGTACGATCATTTCCATGGCAACAGACTGATGTCCAAAGTGTGGGATCAATCAAGAGGAGATAAAGTCCTTATTAAAATACACTTTGTCAATAAGAAGAGAAGGAACTAATAAAAAATCCATTAATTTTATTATGCATTTCCTTTTCCATTTGAGTGTAAGTGCAAATGAAAAGTACTTCTTTTAAGGAGTTGTTTGTTTTTTACATGTTTATGTTGATTAATAAAACATTGGTTTGAAAGGAAACATGAACTAAAGAACTGCAGCTATAATATACACAAAAACTTGTTTAAAATCCTGATGGGATATTTGGTTTGAAACAGTGGAGTGCTTTCTAATACCAATACAACTGTATAGAGCAATGACCATGAAAGGTTTCTTGGTGGACCTTCCCAGGAAAGGATGACCTTTTTTGTAGGTTTACCTTTTGTTTGTAGGCCCCTTAGGGCCTTCCTGATCCACCCCAGCTGCAGCTATGCTCCATGACTAGGAGTCATGAGAGTTCTCTCTTAAGACCTTGCAACATCCTTAACAATTGTTCTGCCTCCAGTCACCTACACCAGGCAAAAAAACCCCACAGCCCTAGAGACCTGTTCTGCAAACTGTTGCATGTGCTTAGTAGACAAGACCACCTCCTGCCCTACTTAGGAATACCTTGAGCCCAATAGATATTTTGAAGGGCATCATGAAGGCCAGGCAATGTTAAAAGAAGCCCATCTGCTATTGACTGTACAGAGGCATCAAACAAACTTGCCAAATAAAAACTCTGTCAGGGTTATCTTTGCTTTGTGTTTTCTGCTTCCCTAGAACTGGAGCTAACTTGGAGAGGACACTGCATGAACACTTGCTCCTATTTGGAAATATCTAGAAGGAAAGAGGCAAAGGATACCCTGGTTTAGTAGTCCTATAATGCAAATGATGCCCTTGATGCAACAAGATGTTGGCCAACTCATCTTCTGTCATGTAGTGGTTCATACAGAGGAACTTTCTGAGCATGAGGCTATTGTCAGTTCTGACTATTTCCTCCAAGACCTTGTCCTGAATAGTTGTCACTGCAGCAAGGAAATACACACAAGGAAATAGTTCTGTGAAGTACATGTGGAAGGGCTGGAGATCTGGCTGGTTAGCCTGTGGTAGAGACAAGGGGTGGGGAGGTAAGGACAGCTGAGTTTGGAATATGAGTCCCAATCTGTTGCTTGCTGTTGGCTTCTGAGCAGCTGTCATGAGTCAACCTGTGTTACTCTGAACCCTTTTTCTGACTTTTGACATCAGACTAAGATGTCAAAGTCTCTGTTCACATCCCACGGGCCTGATTCTCCTCTGACTTACACCGAGGCGTGTCAGAAGCACTCCCCCTGAGGCCAATACGTTGCTGTAAATGAGAAAAGGATCAAGCAGTGGGTAAAGACATTCGTAGGCTTCAGGATCTGTTCTCCCTTTGGTGCATGCTGCGATTTATGCACAGAACTCCTATTAGCAACAGTGGGAGAAGAGATACTTACACTGCTAAACAGGATTTTATTTCTCAGCTGCCTGAAGCTACTCAGCATAAGCCTGTTGTGAAAGTGATTGGAGATTTAGGGGAAGGAATGCCAAAGAGAAATAAGAAAAACAAAACTAATCTAAAACTAAGCAACTGTAAGAATTGTGGGGTTTTTGTTTTGTTTTTTTGTTTGTTTTTTTTCCTCTCTCTTGAAACCTGGAGGGTCTTTTAACAACTAAATAATTGTTCTTAATAGTCCTGAATTTTTTGAGTAGCTTTGTGGGTTGGGATTTGCACAGCCACAAATGAGGGTAGAGGTAAAAGGACAAAGAAAGTTGAAAGTGGAAAAGCTGGAATCACTTCTCTGTTCATTTCTTTCATTGCAATTTGCCTTATAACAGCAGACCTCTATAGAAATACAGCTGTTGCTCTTGCTGTTTTGCAAACCAGGTTTTGCTCCTTTTTGCTTTTAATAGAAATGTAACTTTTGATCTGGTTGCCAGCTTCAGAACTGTTACAATTAAGATGAGTTTTTCCTCTCTTCTGCCTTCCCCGCAATGTCGTTTAAATTTGCAAGCCTTCTAAATTTCTACTCTCTTTAACAAAAGCCTTATTCTCTTGCCTTGAGATGTACACTTAACTACAAGCCACTCCTTGATATTATGCGGCAAAATCTACCAGTTCTGCTGTTATCCAAGTCCAGGCATTGCAGCAAACTGGTAAGAGTTAATCTTTATTAAGCAAAAGCATATAGGACCCACACAGGCTCTATAGTCACACTGTATTCTCATGTTTACCATTTCCTTTATTGATTTGCCTGTCTAAATGAGTACTTCTAAGCTCTGTGGGTGTTTTCCAATTAGATAAAAGGCAATTCCTGTCACCCTGCTGCAGCTCTAACAGCCATAACCAAGAGAGTGCATTGAGGACGTCTCAGCAGAACAACCTAGTTTAATCAAGGCGGCCCCCTTCAGCGCTACCTCATCTGCAGGACATTTCTCTTCACACGCAATGCTTCCTTTATTGGAACTTTAGAGGAATGGGCTGCAGCTACACCAATAGCTGTGGCTGCACTTTATGGGCCAGCTATATGGTTAGAGGAGAAGATGCATGAGCTTTCCTCTCTCACGCTGTTTTGGGAAAGCATTGCTTCTTCAGCGAGAACGTGGGCATGTTGCATGCAGAGTTTGGCACCTTGGTCCAGTAAGAGCTGCAGGCAGTATTGGCCTTTCCAAACGGGAGCAAAAACATCTCGGAAGATTGTCACCACTGCTTATGTGAATGGTGCTGCTGATGTGAGAGCTGGATCTAATAAACCTCCTAAAGGTCAGAGCTGAGCAGGCGTTTGCCTAGTTTTACGTGTTTGTTGCAGAATCATAGACTCTGGCTTTTGCGGGAGAAGCATGTTTTCTTGCTTGCCCAGACAGCTCTTACTGTCCCCTTCCTGAAAAGGTGTGCAGCTGATGGACAGTCCCTGGGCATGGCTCAGGAAACCACAAAGGGATGTGAGAGTTTCAGTCTGAAAGTCTGTTTAGTTAGGGCTGTTTATTGTTCTGCTCTCACGTTCTCCTGCCACTGCTGGGGAATGGTTTCTTACCTCCTTTGAACAGCACAGAATGAAGCTGTTGCAGGCTTGGCTTCAGGATTTATTCAGGCGAATGAAGTGCCTTTGTGAAGCACTGGTTTAAAACCTGTGCATCCTTTCACCTGTAAAGTGCAGGAGAAGTTGGGGGACAAGGCAATGATCCAGGGAGGAGAACTGGGTAGAGGGGAAAAAGTAGCATTTGTGAGGTGGAAGTCTTAAATCTGTGAGCCTGTTTGTCACCTATATGTAGGACCACTGGAGTGAACCTCTAGTGGAAAAAGGGAGCAGCCAGTGGTTCCTTATGCATCACCTAGAGCTATGAGAGAGATGGGGAAGGCATTCTTGGCCCCAAGCACTTGTTATTAGGAGAGAAATGTGCCTATGCATACAGAATTTATTTTGCATTGCTTTCTATGCACAGTCCTTTTGGAAGACACTCCGGCTGCACAAGAACTCAGAATCACTGGGCAGTACTGAGCTAAAGGAAGGGTGATGGGTTTCTCTTTGTGTACTTCACGGTCTCCTTTACTATCTGATTTATGGTAAGGTGTATTTGTAGTAACACCGTCCTGCAGCATAGAAAGGGCTTTTACCTCAAACTGTCGAAGACAAAAGTGACAGAGTGTAAACTCAGATGAGAGCTGTCTAGATGCTGAGCAGAACTAAAATTTCTTTACCTGTGTAAGGTCTCACCCAGAACCTTTTCAGTATCAGATGGTCTTTCTCAAGGAACACAGGGCAGTGCTGCCATGGACTCAACTGTGATTGAATCTTGCGCAACATCAGGTGGTCAAGGAATACTTTTCAGTTGCAATTTCCTGGATGGTAACCAAAGTTTGAGAGAGGAGTGTTTTATTTGCCATCAATGCATTTTATTGCTACCAAAGTTAATGCGGTATTATTTTATTTTTCAGTAAGAGGAGAGAAAGGAGAATCTTGTTATTCTATTTCTTATCCAGTCTAATGTGTGATATGTAAGAGGAGATAGTGGTTTTTGCTGTTGGTTTTTGTTTTGTGGGTTTTCTTTGTTTTTGAGAGAGAGCAAGCAAGAGAGGGAATGGCATTTGGTTATGATTCTCCATTATTTTCAGTTAAGATCTGGTATTAGTGCTTGTGCGTTGCCTATGCAGAGCAGCTAGAGGAAATATGCTGTGATTCCAGAAATTCTGTGTGTGATTTTGAGCAGATTCTTCTCATTTTTCCTGGGCTTGAGGGAAGATGGCTGGTCCTGCTTGCTTCAGAAGCTACTAATGCTCTTGCTGCAACAGCATGAAGTAAAAGAAGTATCTCAAGTGAAGGGTGCTGGGATAGGCTGTATGTAAGAGATGACTTGGACTCTCTGGGGTTTGGAGCTCACCTGGTACCCTCAGGCCAGGGCAGTGTGGACAGAGCTGAGAAGCTTGCCCTATGTAGCTCACCAAAACCAGTTGTTGTACTCCACTGTATCGATGGGGTCCTACTGCATCACCTTTATGGTGTAAAGAAGTGAGTCACTGCAAAAGGTAACACATTTTATTTGCGTAACATCTCTTTGTTCAGCATGAGCAGAAAGCTCTCCCAGCAGCAGTTCTCCTCCCTTTGCCATGTGTGTCAGCCCTGAACACTGCAACAGCTGAACTCTGCAGTCTGCTCCCTGTAGCCCCTTTTCAAAGTACATTAACTGGCTGCTTTTAAAAGTCTCATTACTGCTGCCCTTAGTTGCAAGACTACTTTAATCCTTCTAGCATGTATGATGCCCCTTAGGTGGGATGTTTCCAGGCCACAGCTCTCAACCCTCCCAGGTGCGGTGATTTTTGGAGGAAATGGTGTTGAGACCTGGCTGTCAAACCTGGTTCGTCGGGAGCATTAGAGTTCACAGAAAGTGAGAAAATATACAAGGATTTGTTCCTCCCCTCCCTACCACCGCAAACCCCCCTGGTTAACCTGATGCTTTGCACAGACAGTAGGTTAATGCCACCTGGCTGCTGCAAAGCAGAACGGGTGATGGCTCTGCTCTACTTGCCTTTCTCCTGGGGTGATACTGACTGTGTTAATTCATGTCTGCCTTCTCTAGCCTGCCCATTTTTCCATTAAACTTGTAGGAACTCTATTATGTTGGATGCTGATGTCTTTCTATTTAAAATTTGGGTGAAATTAGCCATTGAGCTCAAAAGATGAGGAAGGACTTTCAATTTTACATATTTACTGGACAGACAGTATGAATGTATAAGCATTCTTATACCGATAGGACCGGCCCTCAACGCTCTCTGACCCAGGAGACCAGGGCAAATGAATGTCAGGAGGAAGACTTTCCCTTAGTCAAGGAGGATTGGGTAAGAGAACACCTACACAAACTTGACACCCACAAGTCCTTGGGTCCTGATGGGATGCATCCATGAGTATACAGAGAGCTGGTAGATGTCATAGCTAGGCCTCCCACAATCATCTTTGAGAGGTCATGAAGATCAGGGGAGGTGCCTGAGGAATGAGAGAAGGCAAATATCACTCCAGTCTTCATAAAGAGCAAGAAGGAACACCCGGGGAGCTATCAGCCAGTCAACCTCACCTCAATCCCTGGGAAGGTGATGGAGCACCTCATTCTGGAGGCCATCTTTACCAACATGGAAGACAAGGTGATAAGGAGTAGTCAGCATGGGTTTGCTAAAGGTAAATTATGTTTGACCAACCTGATTGCCTTCTACAATGAGACAACTACCTGCATGGATGGGGGGAGAGCAGTGAATATTGTCTACCTTGACTTCAGCAAGGCTTTTAACATCGTCTCTCATGAGATCCTCAAGAAGTGTGGGTTAGAAGAGTGGACAGTGAGATGGATTAGGAAATGGCTGAGTGGCAGATCCCAGACAGGTCTGATCAATGGTACAGAGTCTAGTTGGAGGCCCATCACTAGTGGTGTCCCCCAGGGTTCTGTATGGGGCCCAGTGTTGTTTAACTTGTTCATTAATGACTTGAATGAGGGGGCAGAGTGACTCCTCAGCATGTTCACTGATGATACAAAACTGGAAGGAGCGTCTGATACCTCAGGGGGTTGTGTGGTCCTTCAGAGGGACCTTGATATGTTGGAGATATGGGCAGAAAAAAACCTTCTGAAGTTCAACAAAGGCAAATGCAGGGTCCTGCACCTGGGGAGGAACAACCCCATGCACCAGTACAGGCTGGGGGCCTGCGGTGCCTGGGGCCAGTGCTGAGGAGAGGGACCTGGGGGTCCTGATGGACAACATACTGTCCGTGAGCCAGCAGTGCACCCTTGTGGCCAAGAAGGCCCATGGAATTCTGAGGTGCATTAGGAAGAGCACTGCCAGCAGGTCGAGAGAGGTGATCCTTCCCCTCTACTCAGCCCTGGTGAGGCCACATTTGGAGCACTGTGTGCAGTTCTGGGCTCCACAGTACAAGAGAGACATGGAGCTCCTGGAGCAGGTCCAACGGAGAGCCACTAGGTTGGTCAAGGGTCTGGAGAATCTCTTATGAAGAAAGGCTGAGGGAGCTGAGCCTCTTCAGTCTCAGGAAGAGGTGACTGATAGGTGACCTCATTAATGTGTACAAATACCTAAAAGTTGGGTGTCAATAGGATGGAGCCAGGCTCTTTTCAGTGGTGCCAACCCATAGAACAAGAGTGACAGGGCAGAAACTGAGGCAGAGGAAGTTCCACCAGAACTCGAGGAAGATCTTTTTTACTGTGCGAGTTCCCACACATGCTGGAACAGGTTGCCCAGAGAGGTTGTGGAGTCTCCCTCACTGGAGATATTCAAGAAACATCTGGATGCAGTTCTGTGCCATGTGCTCTAGGATGGCCCTGCTTGGGCAGGGAGGTTGGGCTAGATGACCCACTGTGGTCCCTTCCAAACTTACCGATTCTGTGATCCCATTATTAGAAGGTTAGGTTAAAAATAAATAGTAAAATGCCTGGAAATTTACATTGTGAGTCTCCTTTTCTTCAATGTCATCATACAGTATTATTCCTGTCTATACAAATCATCACGACAACATTCCAGTGAGGAAAGATTATGAAAAGAAACCCAAATAATCATGATAAATGGCATTTTTCAGCTCTTGTTGGAACATAAGCAGAGAAGCAGAAATTAAACACTGAAGGGTAAAATGTGTAATTTGTTGCTCATTTCTCACACTAAGAGACGGAGAAAAATGTGAAAAAGGGTATGGTAAGACTAACAAAGTAATAGATGAGTTGAAAATACTTTGATGGCAGTTTACATTTATTTCCTTCCAAAAATCAAGGCAGTTCATTTTTTCAAAAGGTGTGTTTGAATGCTTCTAACTGTAAATCTTACAAGTATACTGAAACATTTTTGTTAATTTTACAAATTCTTTAACCTTGTTTTACATCCTACAAGAAATGTAGGTTTACTTGGGAATGTGCAATCACTGAACAAGCATTGCATCAGAGGGCAAGATGAATAGAATTAAGGTTGCCATGGGTACTTTGCTGTTGAATTCTTTCAATTCTGAGTTTAAAGTCTAAACATAAAAATCCCAGTAATTTTTGGCTTTTGTAGTTTAGCACTGAATGTGCACATAAATTAACGGCTTGCTCCTGTCTGTAAGTGTTGTTATTACTGTCTAATGTATAATTCCCCGTATGCAGACAAGCCTTGTTTTTGCCTTGTTCTCTAAGTTTTTAATTGCTTGGTGTTTTGCAGTATGACATAAAGAGCAGGTGTTCAGAAACCATGTAGAAGTCAAAAAAAAAAGGCAGAACAGGTTATCTTTTAACTAAGAAATTTCCTCTGGCGTTTGGAGGAATGGAAAGAAGGTAAATGTATACCAGTGTTGAGCTAGGGTTTTTATGGATACTAGTGGAAGCTATAAAAAAAATAATCAGAAGAAGAAGTAATCTGTGAATAAAGACATGTAAATGGCATTGATTTGGGGAATATCAAATTGCAGAGCATTTCTTCTCCTTTATGCAAATTCATGAAAGCATTCTGTTGCTGTGAGGAGGTTAACTGATTCCAGCCTGAAAGTTTCATCAAAAAAGCTGTATTGGATCTGTTTGATGTTCACACCAGCACCTGGGGAGGTTTGCAGATGTAGCGGTGGGTGCTGCACTGAAATACAGAAAGCTGAAACCATCCTGGGAGGCCTGAACTGGATGCCTCTGTTGATTGCTGCAGGGACTCAGTCTTGCAGGCTGAGGCTTTGAAGCCTGCCTTTTGCACCCCTTTAAGCTTAAAATACCGGGGTGGTGCTCTCATCTGCTGTTGGATAGGCACAAGGGTGAGACCCAGCATGCGCTGAATCCCTGGTTGCAAAACTCTTTAGTGACTATTTCCATTACAGCCTCAATAAACAGAGCCAGGCAATTACTGCAGGAGCTGCCCCCATCATCAGGAGCTGCGTAGCTGTTGGATGAGACTTTCCCAGCTTTGGGGAGAGTTTTGCAGCTTGTTTTGGGTTATGCCTTACAACACTTACTCTGCTAGCCCGTCCCAAGCAAGGGAAGGTGGTTCAGACTATCCTGGGCATCTCTAGGAGCCTCAATTTCTGCTGTGCATGTGTCATCCTGGTCCCACTTGAAGGGTTTTTCTTGGCTAATGGGAGTCCTGGAAGACAGAGTGTGCCTGTCGGTGTCCCTGCTCCCTGTGGCAGTGCTAGCTTGTTCCCTGGATTGTAGTGATGTAAAGAACTGAAAAGATCATCTTGTCCATCTGCTTGGCTGGCATCTGATTGTTCCCCACAGTGTATTTTCAAGTGTTTTGTCTCACTTAAATGATTCAAGTGGTGGGGCTTTCGTTACTTGTCCTTGGAGGCACATTTCAAAATATAATAGACTTCCTTGTTGAAAAATATTTCCTGATATGCAGCCTACACTTGTTCTGGTTTAATTACTACTGCCATTTTGCAATTACCGGTGTTAATTATCATTGTCATATTCATTTTTAAAACAATGTAGTGAGTTCTGAAGTAAACTCACATTTTAGGATTCTGGAAGTACAACTGGATGAGTACTCATCCTGTGGGAAAATCCAGTAAAATACAACATTCCACCATAAATTAAAGCACTGAGATATAAAAAATTCTTCTGAAATGAGAAGTTCTGGGAAAAAAAACCCAAACTAACCAATTCAAATCAAAATGAAATATTGTATGTTTGACATTATTTTAAAGAATTTAATGTTTAAAAATATATTTTCATTTTAGTTGTTCATCTTTCCATGTTAACTTTTTTAATGACTGTCATTCTTTGGAGTAGAGGAAACATCTTCTTTCCTGGTTGATGTGTCGCTTGATTCAGATGTGTGATAATGTTTCATCCTTTGGAGCAGGAAAGTTGTTTTCTCACTATCCCCCAGTACACCTGGGAAACTGCCATCCCTGACTCTGAGACAGCAGAATCACTTTTCATACTAGCCCACAGATCTGACTCCTTGACTTCAGAGCAACCCTTCTGCTGTCAAGCCCAAAATCCAGAGAATCTAGATAACCCTTGATGTTGTGTTGGAGGCCAAGGAGAAATTTGCCTGGAATTATCTGCAATTGTCACAGTCCCATAAACAGCTCATTTTTTAGCCAGTAACTTCCCATGCAAGACTATTTGATTGAGGAAAAAATTCTGAGCAGGTGCAGAGTTTCTGTGCAAGTGAACAGAGAAATGATGGTTATGTTGAAGCACTGCTGGCAGGACTAAATTCCTTCTGGTTACTGGAGATGCATTGATATGCTATTCTGCCTCGTCTCATCTTAGAAGATATTCTGGAGGATATGTTTTTAATGGTAATGGCCACATGTTATAGGATGTGCCTTGAGATGAGATGGATTTTATATACTCTTACCTGCATTACATATGCGACACTTGTAGTATGAGTTGGTGGGAGATATTCTTGATAGAGCTTAGTCATTATTTCAGCTTCAGTGCATTTTAATCATGCTTCTTCTGTCAAACATAGCAAATATTTCCATTCTTCACTCACACAGCCTTTTCTTTTTCCCTGTGGCTCTCGGAAACTAAACAGAGCAATAGAATTATTCCAGTTTGTCTGTATGTTCGTGTGTCTCTGCTCTTCACCAGAAGCACGGCATTTAAAAATCAGTGCCATTTTGGGGAACTATTGCTATTTACCTTATCTGGCTGATGCTCTGCAATGCCTGTAAAACTGAAGTCCACTTGAGTGTTTAAGGCTGAAAGAACATTTAATAGTGGGAAGGGAACCTGTACAGAGAATTGTATTTTTTAAATCCAGTTGCTGGAGGGGTTTGTAGTTTCTAGCCAAATCAAAACAATAGTGGGTAATTTTAAGCAGAGGAGCCAGAAATCTCAGCAGTACCAACAGTGCTCAGGTCAGGGTCTGGAGGCAACAACTCTAACATTTTCCTACCAGTTCTCTCCCTGATGTATATTTTAGTCTGGAGCAAGTCATTCACTCTGTCTCCAGCTTCAGTTTTCCTGAAGGTGATGTTTACAATGATTAAGAGGAACATCACGTTGATTAAAATGATGGGATGTTGGTGTGGTGGGTTGTTTGTTTGTTGTTTTTTTTGTTTGTTTGTTGTTTTCTTTGTGTGTGTGTATTAGTTGATTTAGAATGAATATAAAGCAGGTTTATCTTTTAGCATGTTTTTTGAAAACTGATTCATGTAAGAGTTTATATTAGTAGCCTGCCCTCCATAGGGTTGATATGCTTGTTCTAATTTTAGGGTACTTTTGTTTCTTTTACCAGTATTCAACAAGGTAAACAGTGCTTACATAAAGCATGAGCTTCACATGGTTGCTTCACAGAGGATGAATTCTGGGGAATAAGAAAGTGGGGAAGAGAAGCTTGTGAAATGTGTCAGTGGAGGATATTCTCAAATAATAATCACAATACACTGCTCTTCAGTCTCCTGGGTTTCAGGGATCATAGATGTAATAGCAGGCTTCCTTCTTGGACAGGGAAACAAAACCACCAAAACTTTATCTTTGTGGGAACAAGACACATTTTTGGAAGTGGGATCCCACTGGGGGCTTTAATGGAAATTTGTAAATGAGCCAGTCAGGGAAGGCAGTGATGATTCAGAACAAAAAACAAACAAAAAAACCCAAACCAAAACAAAAACAAAACCCAAGAGACAAAAAGTCTGTATAAAGAAGAAGAGAGGATATTTTGTAGGCTGTAGAGCATGCCTAAGGCTTTCCTGTCCTGGTGGATTCTGAACGTGGTCTGCAAACAGTGTGTTAAATGTTTTGTAAAATAGTAAACCTAGAAAGGTAAGCAGCTGATGACAAGAGAGATCTGGACATCTGTTTTGCCAGGGCTCTCACTGTCAGTGCCAACCAGAAGGAAAACACAGCTCTGAGGGGAGATCACGTGTGCCACTGTATGCTTTGTCTACCTCAAACTTCAACTCCACTTCTTTGGACAATGTCTTCTTAGGGGAATGGGCTTCCTAGCCTCCCTGGGGCTTGAGTTCATGAGGTGAAGAGACAGCTTGCTAGGCTGGTATGACCCTTGGGCTATTACACATTATTGATTTTTCAGATGTCAGGGCTTTGGGACAACTGATTAAGGGATCAGGACCCGAAGGAGTATTCTTTATCCTCTCAGTTCAGGGAAAAACTGCAGCAATCCCATGTAACACTATAGGCTCAGGGAAGAACGGTTTGAAAGCTGTCCGACAGAAAAGGACCTGGGGGTATTGGTCAACAGCTGCTAAATATGAGCCAGCAGTGTGCCCAGGTGGCCAAGGAGGTCAACAGCATCCTGGCTTGCATCAGGAATAGTGTGGCCAGCAGGAATAGGGAAGCGATTGTCCCGTTCACCTCAGCACTGGTTGAGGTCACACCTCAAATACTGTGTTCAGTTTTGGGTTCTACGCTACCAGAAGGACATTGAGGTGCTGGAGCGTGTCCAAAGAAGGGCAGTGAAGCTGGTGAATGGTCTAGAGCACAAGTCTTAAGTGGAGTGCGTGGTGGAACTGGGGTTGTTTAGTCTGGACAAAAGAAGGCTGGGGGGAGATCTTATTGCTCTCCAACTTCCTGACAGGAGGTTGTAGTGAGGTGGGAGTCGATTTCTTCTCCCAAGTCACAAGTGATATGACAAGAGGAAGCGGCCTCAGGTTGTGCCAGGGGAGGTTTAGATTGGATATCAGGAAAAATTTCTTTACTGAAAGGGATGTCAGGCCCTGGAACAGGCTGCCCAGGGCAGTGATGAAGTCACCATTCCTGGAGGTATTTAAAGGATGGTATTTAAAAGATGTGGGTGTTTAGGGACATGGTTTAGTGGTGGACTTGGCAGTGTTAGGGTTATGGTTGGACTTGATCTTAAAGGTCTTTTTCAACCAAAATGATGCTATGACATTACTATTATTTTAATATTTACTTTGGGTATCTCTTGTCTGCTAGGAATAGCTAACCATAGGCTATCTTGAACTCTTCCAAATTTGAAGCAAAGTTGTAATATCTTTGATATGGAATGGATATTGTTTCCATTATAACAGACTTTGTATTTATTGACATATGTACACTAAATAAAGCAAAGTAAACTCTGTTATATAAAAAATATTTGGAGGATTATTTCATATAGTTAAAACTTATAGTTCCCTAATAAAGATGGTTTTGAAACATCAATTTCAAGAAATTTCTGCATACAGTTTTACCATTAGTCTGGAAGATATTTTATACATATATTCTTTGTGCATGGGCTCCCTCTGGAGCTTTATCTTATTAAAAAACCCCAAACCTTAAAGTACTTTTAAAGGTTTTATTCAAAAACATCAAGCAAACAAATGAAATAAAAATATTGTTTCTGTCATTGCAGCATTCGGTATGAATCTGTTCTTCATGTATGTTAGATACATGACCAGAATTTTACTGTACTATGCCAGCTGAAGAAAGGAGCCATTAGAATTAATGTCTAGTTGGACACTAAAAGAGCCTTGTATGAAAACTATGCCACACAGCACAAGAATAATTAATTACAATACTCTGAAGATGCAAAGTGCCATGCAAATCCCAGGCATTCATCACAACATTTAGAGTCTCATGCCTAATAACAGATTTGATTTTGCTTTCAATGATTCATCACCAAAGGGAATTTTATTTCTCTGAATATTTTCACTATTTTCCATATGTGTTTTATTAGAGTGTGAACACATGCTAAGGAGAAACATTTGATTTATTAAAATCACACTTTGCCATTATTCTTTCAGACATTTTTAGTGTTTTCCCCTGAGAAATTCTAGATAATCTTGCATGTCTGAAACCGATTTGATGATGCTAAGGTGTTTACCAACATTTCTTTATTAAGAACAAGGTAAGCAATAAGGTCTATGTTGGTTTTATTAGAGAGGAAGATATTTCCTTGAACTGTGTTATTATTATTTAAAGAGGCTACAAATAACTTTCTGAGGTATTTTATCTTCATTTTAATAAACTAGGGTGACGTTGTGTTGTAACCAGCTGCATTTCCTTTTGTTAAGAAGGGATTCTGATTGATATCGGTAACCAAATACAGATGATATACTTTAATTTTTATCAATGATATGTACACCATGCTGTCTTGACATGGGCAGAACCATAGTTTTGCCCATCTCTCAATACACCCCAAGGTGCATCAGAATTTTTGTCACACTTCTCATTATTACTGTTCTCACAAAAGAGATTTTTAATGCCTTGTCAGAGTTGAAGGAATTTCTATTGTATGGCGACCTGACTGGATTTATGTTTCCTTTTAGAGTTATTTCAGTGTTTTTTTGGTTAGTTTTTTTTATTTTTTCCCCCCCTATTTTTTTTCCCAACATGAGTGGCACCTTCTACCATTACTTTACAGACAGTGATGTGATTGAGAGATTTCCTACGTACTTCTTGTAATGAGTTTGTGACTGCCCCTGTAAAGACATTCTGGTAACGAATGATTCTTTTCCTGTGGAGCACAAGAAAGTAAGCCAAGATGTTCAGCTCTGAAAACAAAGACTATCCAATCATCTTTCCTGAGAAAAACTCCAAACCTAACAGAACTATTTTTTTGTTAGTAACAGAAACTCTTTTGTCCTTCTTGAGTGACCCACAGAGCACTGACAATGCTGTTCTGTGCGTGAGGATCTCTCACCCTGGTTTGTTGCTCACACCTTACCTTATAGTCTATTTTCCTCTTGAGGTATGTTGGCCTGGCACACTCTTCTGAGACAAGAGTGGGTGTTCATGCAGTTCAGAGTTTCTTTGAAGCAGCAGTTGTTTGCTCCAAGTACGTATTCCATTACAGTAATGTTAATCTTCCTCATTTGTGCATTTTATTTTTGCAGCTCCCCTTTCCTTGTTAGTAAAGGTTGCTAGCGGTTATGATAATTTTGCTCTTTATTAGCTGATACAAGACTAACAATATATGGATTTTTAAAAAACAATAGAACCATTATCCCCAAGACTATTATAAGATGAGTAACTTCTTCAGTTAATAACTCACAATTGTAAAATTAAATTTGCCAGGTAAATATCTTATTTTCATTTATAACATTTATTACTTTTTAGAAAATTTTAATTTCCCAGCATTGTCTCCTAATTAAGCTCACCATACACACTGTGTAATAAAAAGGTCACTAATAAGAAGTACATTGCACAAATTGCTTCAAATCACTGCTCTTTAAATCAGATACATTGAACTTAGTGTGCTAAAAGAAAAGGTAAGAGAACCAGGAAGGTCCAGTGAGGAAAATTGTTGTATTGAGTATTGTGACTATGGTCCTACCTCAGGAAGAATATTTGTTGAGACTGGTGAAATGTGAATTTCCTTTCATGCTGAAAACCTTTTCTGAAAGTCAGCTGTGGTTGTTTGGAGGTACCGAGGCATTTCTGCACCAGGTTTCCTTTCCTGGCTGCAGCCACCTTTCTCATGTGGTGGAAAACAGTGGAAGGGGCTTCAGACTGGCAGTGACCATGCGGCCAAGGTCCTGCAAGGCTAGTGCTTTGGATGTACAAAGCAAAGTGCCTGCCCCAGGTGCAAAACAACAGAAGTACAGCAGCAGTTGGGTTGCAGAAGAGGTGCAAGGGTAAAAGGGACAGGTACAGGATCAGCAATATTAGTAAATTAATCTTTTGGGCATCTAGTCAGACCCTATAAATTGGAAAAGGTCTTGTTTTACCCAGGCATCAGCCCAAACAGCTTCGGGCTAGGCAGCTACTGCCAGCACTCTGAGATTTACCCTTCTCTGCTTTGCTGAGTGGATCTCAGGTGTTTTATGAACAGATGAAATCCAAGGTTTGCCTTGGCCCTACACTGCTAACAGGGACTCTTATCCTTTGTCTGCTAGAGCTGCTGCTGATGCTGCACAAAGCTGCCAGGAGAGCCCAGCCAGTTGTGCAGGAATGGGAAATAATTCTCTGTGATTGATCTGAAAGGCAGAGAAAGGCAGGGGAGGAGTGAATGTAACTGTGTGGGCTCAGCTATTTACTATTTGCAGTGTGAGACTGCGATCAGAAGACTTCTTTGAAACTCAGGCTTCCTAAGCAAATCCAATGAATTAAATGCATGGTGTTAGCTCAGACTGTAGTCCCTCAGTTTTCTGTGGTTTGGTTAAATAAAGACAGTGCTTGTAATTTTTCATTTGGTTCCCTGAAATCCACTGAAAACTAACTGGAAGTTGTGTGATCATGCTGCTTCTGCTACTTTGACCTTTTTTCCTCTCCCTCACAATTCATTTGTGACTCAGTTAATTTTAAGGTCATTTGATGAAGAGAGAGAGAGATAAATAATGAGTTCCTATTAATTTCACGAGAGTAGGTAGCTGGTCAGAGAAGATGGGGGCCTGATGCATGCCCCAAGATGGGAAAAGCTTTGGAAAATCCATAGATAGCACAGAGATGTGGAAAACTTTGTGTCAAAACTTTCTGGAAAGCAGGCTTCCTACTTTTGCCTGCTAATGACTCAGTTGATTTGCATTTTAAAAGCACCAAGCTTGTGATGGCAGAATGGGGGTTATTCTGATAATTTGGTTTATGTGAGGAAATATTCCATACAAATGATGCATGAATGGATTTATAGTCTAATTTGAGGTAAGTCTGAAGCTCTTGAATGCTCTGCTCAGCCTGAAAGCTTGGTGATTCATAGGAGTTTGACATCACCACCAAACTTTCTGATTTATGAGAACATAAAATGTTAAAACATTCTTTTTCTCTTTATAATTGGCAATCCTGGGTCTCCTGTGGGGAAAGCCTATTTCACATTAAAATAAAATAAAATTAAATGTCAAAGTTATATTGAGGATGGCAAGGATTTTTTCTGTTTAATTAACCATAATATTGTTTTTACACTTAAAGATTACTCTTTTCCCTTTCTACCTTCCAGAAATAATATGCAGAAAGTGCCTGTATGAGCCTGCAGTTTTTATTTCTCAGTTTATATTTCAGAGAGTTGCACCTCACAGAAACTGTCTAAGAAAAGGTCAGGGAAATCAAAGTTGTTGAAGGTCTTATAGCCACCCAACTGAAGTATGTTAATGTCTTTGTTGCTGCATGGATGCAAGCCTACAAATATTTCCACTGATCCAGGTTTGTTCTGGGTAATATAAACAACTGCTTTTGATGGATGGGATCTGTCTTTGCAGAGACCAAGAGGCCAAGTGTTTTAGATCTCACGTGATTATGGTTTTCTCTTTTATTCCTGTTTATATGAGCCTAATTCAAAGTCCCATGAAGGAGATAAGACTCCCTTCATATGGCACTGGCAGAAACATGTAGATAGAGCTGTTTGAAAGATTTTGGCAGTTTTTTTTTGTCAAAACTGAAACGACTTTGTAGTTTCTTTTGGGAACAGTGAGAGACCAAGAAAAAGACCCTGTTATCTCTGGTTGTAAGGGATATCCCTAGAGAGAGATTAAGTGTCCAATCCCGGATCCCAGCCAGGCAGAACAGCCCTGAATCTCTTGCCCCACCCTGCAGACAAGTGCCCAAAGTATACACGGTCCCCTCTGTGTTCCTTTTCTGTCAGTGATTACTTGTAAGGTCTTTTTCTTCATTAATATTCAGAGAGATGTTAAATTAGGTCACTGTTTTCCAACCAATCCAACTGATGCGCATGGGATGCCTCGCCTGGACATACTCCTTTGGGGTTTGTGGCTGCAACAGCATGGTGGTCATCCAAAGTGGTGAAATCTCCCTTTGTGCAGAGAGTCAGCGCTATCCCAGAGGAGGAAACATGTTTTCCACAGGAATCCTGGTCTAAAAGTGAACAAGGAGTTTAATTGGCCTCAAGGGGTGAATTTCAGTGGTGCTTGTATCAAAGATCAGCTTCTGTACTTTTTCCTTTCCTGGTGTTATGCATGGCTTCTTTGCTTTGGCTCTCACTGAAAAATCCCTGCTTGATTATTTTCACAGATGTATAGCTTGAGTTGTTTTCTTGTGTATTTTTAAGCTTACACCTTTCCTCCTTCTAGACTCCAAATAATAATTTGTTTTATAATTATCCTGTGAGTGAATTTTCATAAAGGTATTCTGTTCAAGCTGTCAGGTGACAATACAGCATTTGTATTACAAGCAGTCATCTAGCTCTGGTGGTAAACTATGGAATATACATGCCTGCACAGTATGTAAGATTGTGTGTCCTTATGCATGTACACATGAATGTAAATTTGTATGTGTATATATTCATATAAGAATATGTGTAAGTATGTGTGTGTGTGCACACATAAATATGTACATATGTACATGTAGGCAGGTTCTTTTACTGCAAGTAGGATAGGTCAGGTGCAGTCTGTGGAACAGTCTGAAATGATTCACATACTGTGTGTTGAAAACAGAAGAAGTAGGAAACAGTGAATGTGCATAAAGAGAATACAAAAACATAATTTGAAAGATCAGGTAGTTTTACAGTCATGTCTCAAATTTTGAAGAGAATGTAGGAAAAACCCCTCATTACAGCTGCCTGCTTTTTCAGTTACTGTCGTGTGCGAACAGACTGCAGAGCATTTTGGAAAAGAGAGACCAATAACAATGGTGAGTTTTCAAGAATCTATTTTAATTCAAAGAGAAAATGCATTGAAATGCAGCATAATATTGTTCTAATGGAATTAAAAAAGGGCATATTTCAGTTAGGCTGACGTTGAGCCAAACACTGGCTCTGTTGTGCTGACAAACAAGGGTGCTTTTGCAGGAATGGAAAATGTGTGGTTGTCCTTGCTTATGGTGTAAACATCATGTGCATTGTCAGGTCACAGCAGTCTCCTACCATTCAAACACCATATCAAGTCTTAACCATTAAGGATGGAATATATCTATGTGCTGGTTTAGCAAACAGCCAGGGCCAGCCACAAACCAGACAGAGTTTTGTTTCTATCACTCCCCCCCCCAAAATTTAGAAGGGGAGTAAGGAAGAACAGGCTCAGGTTGGAAATTGAAAACTAATAACAAATTTAATGGCACTGGGAGAAAGAGTAACAGGTGGGGAGAAAGGGAAAATGCATATATACAAGTATATACAACCCGAGCTCAGATGACCGGCGATACAGGCTGCTGAAAGGTCCTTCACTGCAAAGCCGATGGGAAGAAAAGAGTCCAAAACTCCAGCACCCGGTGCAGTTGGAATGCTGCAGACCACGTGGCGAGCTGGTAGCCAAAAGCTGGGCCTCTCCTCTGGGCTTCACATGGCGAGCTGCAGGCAGGGGAGCGTGGCAGCAGAGAGCAGAAGAGAGGAGACCAAGAGAGGAGACTGACTCCGAAAGGGAGACTGAAGCCAGAGAGACCACGAGGGTAAGAGAGGGAAGCCCCCAGTCCTCCTGGCTTTTATAGAGTCTGGCAGGAAAATGGGTGGAATACTGACACCTGATACCTGACACCCAGACCCATTTTCACAACAGGGGCCTAAACTCCACCCCTTATTCATTGGGTCCTGGCAGCAAAAGCCAATAAGAATTTTGCCTGCCCCTTTCAAACCATAACAATCTATAGCAGGAATATGAAGGGACAACATCAAAATTGTCAAGGCACAGAAACAGCAACACAAAACAATAATAGGATGGCCTAGGGAATAGGGAGTCTGAGAAATGGAAGATGTTGAGAAATTACTAATACTCCATCAGCCTTCACTGAATTAGTGTCAGATACACTTAGTAACAAAAGGTAAGATCTCAGTGTTTAACAGGGAAGAACAGAATGGAGACTTCTTGACTATTTTGGTACTTTAAAATAAAGCTGGCCTGAGAAACATCATCCAAGGCTAAAGCACTGCTGAAATGCTGCAGCAAATTACCAGTAGTCAAAATACTGGACTGTCTTAGACCCAGCATTACTAAATTTTTTAATCAGTCACCTAGTATATAGGGTAAAGAGCATACTTTTCAAATGCACAGATGACAGTAATCCGTGAGGGGATGCCAGAATATTTTAAGACATGAATTCTAAATGACAGATTGAAGCCACTATCTGAAAAAATAAGAGGCTACACAATAGTGACAAGACAAGATACTACAGGTAGATAGGAGTAATAAATCATGCAAATCCAAGAGGGTTAATTTGTCTGGAAAATGGATGAAGGGGAACGTGGTAGAGTCACAAAACAAAGGAATAAGAAAGACGATTCTAGGATGTGTGAATGGAAGTAGTTTATTGTTCAGATACTGCCAAACTACTCGCCTAGGGTGGTTTGTCCAGTTTGAGTACTGCACATCAAGGAAGATGTGGACCAACTCTACAGAGTTCACAGAATAGCAAAGGGGAAAGATCAAAGAGTCAAAGACAACTGAATGAACAGCAGCTCCTTAGCATAGAGGAAAGGTGACAGGGTAGGTATGTGGTAATACTTTTCAAATATTCAACATAATATATATAATTTTGTGGATAAGGTTCAGAAAACAGTTGGAAGGCATTTGTCCAGTAATAGAGCTGATGTGTGTTTGTAGCCACTATGTGAGCAGTTGAGGCATACACATTTGAAGTGACAAGTCTGAATGGAGAACAGTTGGTTTCGGGCTTTAAAATTATTTCTTTAAACCTGGCTCACTTAAACACAAAGCTAGAAAATTGACTTGGCTTCCTGGATAAACTTCAGTCATCCTGGTAAACATATGCGATGATGTTTGGGTAACAAAAGAGAAAACATTACCAAGGTGATGCTTAATTGAGCTAAATCCATATATAATCATTCCCATTATAGTGAAGCACTGTAGCATTTAGATGAAGATTCACTTAGGAGATTCTGCAAATGTTTCATTGTGTTGCTGCTTCTCTAACTTACACTGACAGGAATGAGGAAATGCTCTATTGAAATCCATCATGCCAGGCAACTGTTAAACTTCATGACATGCAAATATTAAGACAGACTCATTCTTCCTTTAATTTTATATTTAGCAAATTCTTGATTATTATAAGTGAATGGGCAGATCTCAAAACCCACCCAAAACCAGCTAAGGAGAGGAATGTAAGGTGCTAGTGTCAAACTGTTAATGGTCACATGGAATGTCTGTCTTGTACAAATCTGGAAGAGACAAATAGGTGTAACCTTTGTCCTAACTCATCTTTTGCCAGTCAGATTTCTTATCAGGGGAGTTGCTAAACAGATTCTGGATCCATTTAATGCCAGTTTTATCTAGTCTAATTTACTTGTGGCTTTAGGAAAACCTGTTGCCATTCAGGTGCCAATTTATTTAACCAAGATAGGTTCATGGGGAATGTCCTACACTGTTACCTGAGAAGAGAAAGGTCAAGCTAACATGATCATCCATTCCTATGCTTTAACATGCTTTAAATATTCTTGGAGGTGTGATCTGCATTCTTTGGTCCCTTCTAAACCTCTCTATGGTTGATGGAGATGGAAGGCTTAGCCCTGGTATAAAACCACCATATGTTTCTATGATTTTATTTCTGTTATTTTATTCTTCATGGGTCTTTTCAACTGCAGTTAAATGCTCTGGGAATTACATGAATCTTTCAAGATGTTTTTCCACAGAAGAAAGTGAAATATTCCAAATCTTCCTGTGCAATATTTTTCTTTAAACCTCTTCCTTGCACTTTCTGTGCACTTGCCTTAAACCATCCCTTTACCCTTTAAAAAAATAATCTCACCCAAGTGCAAATTCAGGAATAATATTTGGCTCATTTCCTGAGAAGGGCTGGTGGGGTTCTTGGCATCTGTTCATTCTTTATTTCTTTGGGCACAATTTTTAACAGTCTTTGCCTGTTTCTTTCTCCAAGATTTGGTCAGCCTGAATTCTAGAACAGCTGGATCTTTTGTGAAAAGTAAATGCCAGGAAGCCCCTTGAGTCCTAGATCAGCAACTTCTTTCTTCCAGTCTTTCATGTCAGAGAATGACTGATTGTGGCTGACAGTGCTGTGTTTCATGAACCTTTCTTTCCAGTAATTTCTGACAAATGTAAGGAAATCTCTTCTGATATTGCTTTAGACAAAAAACTTGTTCTCTGATTTCTTGCTGAAAGCTCACTAAGATCTTATTATTCAAAACTCAGAAATTCTTGAGCAGAATAACTTCTGTAAGGTGGACTGGGAATTTAGGTAATGTAGCAATATTTCCCTGAGCCCAGTATTTAGAGTGGAAAAGAAGGGGAGCAAAAATGTGAATGAAGCAATGAGAAATATGGCAGGTATTAGTTAAGGAAAATTCAATATTCTGTGGGTTTGTGCATATTTTGCATTAAAGCAGTACAGCAGACTTGGTTAGAATTTAGCCCATAAGAGTAGTGCTAACATAATTACCTCAGATAAATCTCATTTTGTCCTTTAGAATAAGAAGAATAAATTGGTTTTTTTAAAATATGGAATAATGGGATTTTTTTGGGGGTATGAATCCTTTCAGATTTCCTAAGGGCATGTGCATCACCTGTAGATGCTAAATATGGTAGCACCTTATTCACTCATGAACAAGGCCATTAACAGGTTTTATTCTCTAGAGTACAGTATTGTTGCCTCAACAATAAGGCTGCCTTATCTTATCCTCAGGAGACTATTCCACTGCCTAATAGGAATCACTATCAAGAAATACTTGAGATGTCAAGCCTGCTGTTTCCAAGAGATCTGATACAGCAGTATAGGTTCTGTACCAAGCTGGTGCTGATCCTTCAGGACAGAGAAGCTCAGTCTTGGGCTGCTTAAGTTCGCAGGAAGGTTCTCACAAGAGGAGAAAAAATTACTACATCACTGCTGGATTTATTTCATCTAAAATGAATTCTGCACAACGCTTCTGAAAATTAGTCCTTACTCGTGATGTATTCTGATTAACCAGAGGACAGTGATTGATAGCTAATCAATGCTGGTGAAACTGAGCTGCTCCCAAAGCATCGCGGGAGCCACAATTTCATGCTGTTCATTCCAGTCATTCCCCTGGAGCACATTAAATATGTCCTTTGTGTGTGTGTTATTGCCATTTTTCAGGCATTTCCAGGCTATTGATATCTGCCTTTCCTCATGGCTTTAACAGGATGCGGACACTTGGCTCTTTTAGTTCTTCTTTATAGCTGAGTCCCTTCATCTAGTTTGTCTTGCTTGTCTTTGAACTCTGTCCATTTTACTGACAAACAGCAAACGCTGCAATCTACTGGCTGAATCTGAAGGCAGTTCAGCACGTGGAGTCACTCTGGAGCCACAGAAGCACAGATTTTTACCTCCCCAATTGCTAAGCAGCAGCTGTAATAAGGCTGAAATATATGTAATAATTTTACTGTAAGTGTGCTCAGTTATGTGAATCTTTCAGCTCATCTCCAAAGTCAGTTACAGCAGTGGCTACAGAATACCAAGAAATCAGGTTACATTGTTAGGGATATTTTATTACCTACTTCATCCCAACCACTAAACTAGTAATGAAGTTTCTCCTCTGTAGTACCTT
Organism: Aegotheles bennettii; assembly: GCA_013398125.1. Lineage (NCBI taxonomy): Eukaryota > Metazoa > Chordata > Aves > Caprimulgiformes > Aegothelidae > Aegotheles > Aegotheles bennettii. The sequence continues at coordinate 37,912 of VZRW01000016.1, forward strand.
CTCAGTATATCTTTGATATGCTTGTAATCTTTGTAGATGTTTGCAGAATCCTTAAAATATCTGGTGGCTGAGTATTTGCAGAGCTGCCCTATTGCTGGCTTAACATGGAAAGCAGCTGAGAGAAGGAACCAATAAAGCCCATTTAGAAATCTCTTGTAGCTTTTCTTGGCTGAGGGCTCCCTAGGGACCTCACTGGAACTAGTTCTTCCATCTGCTGTAAGTAGGGATGTGTGTTGTGGCTTAGCTTTGCAGCCAAGCCCACTCAGTGACCCAGAGTCAATGTAATACCAGCATTCAGTTGCTATCATGTCACCTGTTTAAGAGTATTCAAAGTCTGACTACATTAATGATGGAGAGAGCAGGGGCCACGCTGTGTGCATGTGTCTGCTAATGTGAAGGGAGAATCATCAGAAAGAACCTCCATTTTGCTTTGCTCAGAATTTGCCAAGTTTGATGGGAGGAACAAGATAAATAACTGGACCAAGTTTCCTCCATTTTTTTGTCAATATGAACCTGAATTCAGGCCACTGAATCCAACAGAGACTCTATGAACCTATACCAGTGAGTAAAAATTTGAACCTTTGCTTGCTTAAGCTTTCCAAGGTATTAGCTCTGAATGTCTTCTTCGTCCCAAACTGTCCTCTTTTTCCAAAGCTCCACATTGGTCCTTTGAGACATGTTTAATAGAGATGTATGGTGAGGAGGTGGATTAAGGAGTCTGGCAATATTCTGTTCATTACTATCTACTAACCAAAGCTAGTATGCTAAACTAATAGGTAGCTCTGTGCACAGTGTCTGGTGACCTCTGAGATGCTCTGCATCATTCCTTCCACTAGGTGAGACCTCCTCTCCCAAAAGCATTTTGTCTATCAGGAAATGAGAAATGCACCTGTCTTGGACGTGCCATGTTCATAGTCTCAACCTGCTCTAGTTGTGTTCTCCCAGTCTCAGGCAAGAGGGCAGATTCAAGCCCTGCATCTCCTTTGCTTGTGTTTTTGTAAATCTGTTGTCTCTTCCTTAATAAAATATATCTGTAATAGCAGCCTCATGTAATTGAGGACAACCTCTTGAGACAGGATCGCTGTTTACAACCTTTGTTTCTTTTCACTGAGATGCACAGTGTTATTTTCATAAAGTAGGGCAGTTCCCAGGGCTTCAAATTGTATTGTTCTATTTTTATTTTTCTCTATCTGTTGTGTTACATATCTGCAAATCTCTAATGTGTTTGACATCAGGTTTTAACAGTACAGGCAGGCATTCTGGTTTTTAATTTTCTGTTGAACAAAATGTCAGAGGGTGAAAACCCACACTTCAATGTTATTGTTCCTTAATTAAATAGTACTAAATACAGGTAGGAAACTGATTCCAAGGTCTTTCAAATAAGCACTTTATTTTGCTATCATTTCCCAATACCTCTTTAAATTAAGGATAATGGAATTTGTTGGTTGTTTCTCACTAGGCATTGTTTCAATTCATGTCCATTTATTTCTAGCCGAGTCTCAGACATAACTCTGGACAGGTAGAATATGCAAGAAAAATAGATTTGATAAAGGCAATTATTAATTTAGTTGCACTATCTTCTAGTGAGACTATGTCAAAAAAGTACAAGTAGCTGTAGGGGTAAGTCAATGGTATATAATGAACCAGCTACTCGATATCTTCGTGATTAACCACGCAGCATATGTATTGGGAGTCATCTTGAGAGATAGGAACAAAGAGACAGCATTGTCTGCTTCCAGCCGGACACCGTAAGTGATATGGAGCAATACCGGAGGTCACCTGGGTATGCTTCAGGTCACGGGACTAGCACACGACTGGAAGAGGCATAGACCAATGAGAGGTGATGGGACGTGGACTAATAGCAATGTCTATAGCACTGTGTCCGCCCTCACGTATGGGAGATGCGGCCAATCACTGTGTACGCTCTCGGCGGCCGATGTGAGTGTATAAAAGCAGAGTTAAAGTAAATAAAGGTGTTCTTCACTGGCTTCATGTTGGAGTGGTGAAGTTCCATATACCCCTGCAAGTAGCAGTCTAAGGGAAGATTATTTTTCTATGTGGGATGAACAAAGGTTCGAAGTGTGCCTTTCCAGCCATGCTGTAACAAGTACATTACCTCTGGTGTATGCTAAGCCTGGCCAATAATGATGAAAATGGACCTCCCTGTGTCATTAGAGACATTTCTTTGTAAATGCAGCCTGACACATGTGAAATCCAGGTTTTGTCCCTCTGTAGGCAAAGGCTGTTAAATACATGCCTGCAGTCACCAAATCTCTTCCTTTGGTTTTCCATGTCTATTTTCAGCTTGTTTTGTTCATTTGGACACTTGGTTTGGGCACAAGTCCTTCCCCTGCTGTACATCCTTGAGGAATCTGTGTCCTACCTTCTTCTGCCTGGTCACATGTATTGGTGATAGCTTCAGCAATGCTGACCCCACTACCAGGGATTGCTTCAGGCATCCCACAGAAGTTGTCCTTGCCTCTAAAGGAGGCAATTAAACAGTCCCCAAAAGAAAGTAGTATGATTAACTCATTGCTGTCTTGACACCTCTTTTCAGTGGCTGCCAGACTGAACGTGGCTCATAGGGTCCACCAAGGTGTGTTGGATTCAAAAGGTCGTAGCCTGAATTGAGTGCTCTGCATAACAGCAGGTCTCTCTGGTGATGTAGCTCTGTAATTCATCTTTAGATCTGTCCTGGATTTTAACCTTTTGTGCATAACTAAGGAAAAAAGTGCTAATTTTCAAAACCAGCTGATACAGTGAAAAATTGACATGTTTTGGTAGTTTAAAGCACCAAGGTTTATTGTAGTGAAACAGGGGATCGTATTTGTATTTAATTCTCCAACTCTAATCTCATCAGAGTTAAGATAGCGGAGATAAACCTAAGGCAACTTCTTACTTAACATACTTTCTTTACGCAGTCATGCTTAGCAGCACTGCTATATATTCCCAGGACGACTATGGCCTGTTTTTTAGTGTGTACTGGAGTGTTTCTGTTTTTAATATACAGATCTGACTTTGAGGAGGAGAAAAACATGCTTTTTCTAAGTTTTTCATGCTGAGAACCACAATTAAAAGTAATTGCTTCTATTTCCAAAGTAAAAGACGCCTTTTAAAAAGTATAATATTAACTGGTGTGCAGGGGGACACTTACACCAGGTAGAGACAGTTTCCTTATTTCACTTTGTAGGTGCTCCCATCTGCCACTCTTAAAGCAGTTCTTCCTGAGAAATGAATAAAACAGTTTCCTAAAAAAAGCCAGTATAGAGGGAAGAGGAACACAACATAGCAGGAGTAGAAAAATGAAATAAAAGTGATCATTGCATCAATCTAAAGGCATTTGTGCAAATTGCCTCATAAATATAAACATTGTAGACTGCTGTGATAAGTAGAGACATTTTAAGGTTGAGATGTTTTATATACAACTCTGATGCTGATTGTAAACTAAAAAGATTATATTGATAAATGAATCTTGCCTTGTATTTTTTTTTTGCCTCATAAAATAAAGATAGAAATTGCATGAACTAAAGTTGTTTTACCTAGAAACCATTATAAATAAAGAAGAGTCAATATAATACCTGAAATTTGAGTGGAGACGGAGCAATTTAAGATGGATTTGAAAACCAGTCCTGACCTGGTAACAAATTTTTCTGAAACAACCTAACACGGAAGCCCAGATCAGAGTATCCCACTTTTGGAAAATGGAATTATATGCCTGTAAAGGAAAAGACCCATAAAAAAATTACTGGTTTAAATTATACGGAAAGGGTAGATGTGGCTTTCGGCATAGCTCGTGCCTGCCTGGGATAGCCCCCTGTCATCCGATGCAGTCAAGGGGCAGCGGACAGGGAGGTCCTCTGTGTTCATCCCCCTCAGAGGGATGGGCAGCAAAACACATATGAAAGCACAGGTGTGGGGCACACTTTTGCTATTTCCATGTTATGAACTTTGTCTTTTTTAGGTAACTACAGGGAAGAACAACCGGACAGTTGTTAGTTTTGCCAACTACCCCAATGTTTATATTCCCTAGGGCACGTGCTATGAACAGTGTAAAAGTCAGATTCTTATCAAATAGTACAGAAAGGAACCACAGAAATGGGTCCCTTTGCAACCTTCTAAAATGATAAGAAGCTGGTGGGATTTATGGAGTGCCATGGTGACTTTCTGACTTACTGAATTGGCCAAATCCATTTCTCAATTCCCTTTGGACTTCCTCTGTTTAACCCCCTGTGCAAGCAAACCTTTAAAAAAATAAAATACAGCTCAGTCTACAAAGTGACAGTCCAGGCTTTCAGGAGGCCTGAGCCTCTATATGTGAAAGTCTGGTTTTCAAAGGCGGTGTTTATGTAGCTATAGGCACAGGAGGTACTTTTAAAAGCAAAGATGGGGTGGGAGGTTGAGACATTGATAGGGTGTTTGGGAGACCTGGTGCCCTGACATCCTGCTCTCCATAGGTTTCTTGCAGGATTTGGGGCGGATCACTTTGCCTCTCCACATTGCAGTTACTCAAGTTGCAAAACGGGGACAGCTGTCCTCCTCTATTTCTCAGAAGACTTGTGAAAATAAAGGCATTAAAGATTGTGAAGACATCTGTTGCTATGGTGATGAGGCTCATTTAGGCGCCAAAGAACCGAGATTAGAAACTAATGTTTCCTTGTACAACTTATTTAGAATATGGATGGGCGGTGCTGACGTATAGGGTCTGGTTCTCCCTCCAGTAATATGGTTATTCATTCTCAGTGGGGACAGGATCAGTCCTCAGTAGATTACAACAGACATGTTTTGCTAAACTATTATTTTAAATGCCTCAAAGTGGGTTGGTTGCATAATGCCTTATGGTTGCCTCTTACACCAGATAAAAATGTTGTGCAGGGTTTTGACTCCTCCTGTCATGACTACTAGATGCTCCTATGCTTCTTGTCAGGTGTTCGGAGCTAAGGTGAACACTGTCGAAATGTGGAAATTCAGTAGTGGGGAAGATTTGTAAAGTTCCTGGATGTATGGGGGGAAAGAGTGGGGAGAGTATAAAGTGGAAGGGATTTCCTTGTTTCAGACCTGTGGGTGTGCTGCCACTGGGAACACACTACAGATACATGAGAGAACATGGAGCAAACTGTAGTCTGGGGGACACCTGTGATACTGCTATTGACGAGGAGGGCTGGTATAACTTTCTTTTACTTGGTGGTTCAGCCTGCAAGAGTAGGCTTGATATCCAGAGACTGACAGATTTTGCAAATCCCATTTGCCTATCTTTTCCCAGTGTTGAGAGGATATAGTTAGTCCATCAACACCATTTAGTATTATTGAATAATTTAGGTTGGAAGGGGCCTCTAGGTCCTCTGGTACAAATCCCTGCTCAAAGGAGGGCCAACTTCAAAGCTAAACCAGGTTACCTGGATTCTTGTCTAATCAAGTCTTAAAACCCCCCAGGGATGGGTACTGCACAGCCTTTCTGGGTTCCAGTTTCAGTGGTCTTCACTGGTCCTCTGTGAAGAAAGTTTTCCTTGTACCTCAATAGAGTTTTCCTTGCTGCAGCTTGTGACTGTTTGGTTTTTACTGGGCTACTCTGAGAAAAATTGCCAAACAAGCTCAGTACCTTGAAGCCACATGAATGTGTCAACAGGACACTGAGATTATTAACAAATGCAGTGCTGCATGAGCACAGGTGTTACTGCTGGCCAGACCTGAGCTACAGCTCTGCATGGGACAGCCCTGTACCACCCACACACTGCCTCTAATCCTTGGTTTGTCTGGGTATGTCTTGCACTATGCTGCTTTGTACCATCTGTGTTTGCCCTTGGAAAACAAAAACATATTTAGGCTGGGGAGCTTTAATAATCACTTGATTCAAATAGATGAAGCATCTGGGGTCAGCTTTAAGATGTTTGCTTTTAAACAGCCTATCAAAATACAAAATGCTTTCTCTAAATCTGATCTTGAGAGAAGTCCCAGAGATCTATGTTCCATTTCCAGATGGACTAACTTAATAGCTCTATGAATTATTTGGCACATTTTAAATATATGCCTCTTTTCCCTGCACCTGAGACAAAAGCATAATAAGATTATGTCAGGGTAGCTTGGTGAATTGTTCTGATTCTTATACTAAGGCATAAGCTTTTCCTTTCCAGGCTTTTTGGGACCTGGTTAATATTCTCTCTCTTTTTAAACTTAACATTTTTTTCCCTTATGTATTTGTATCCCTGGGTTATTCTAGCATCCAATTCCAGCTGTTTTTGTCCACTCTTTTGTTCCTTTTTCTAGCTGACCTTCAACTCTGATATCTCTGACACAGAATGAGCATAGGAGCTGGTAAAAAAATAGAACAGCTAAATATGTTAAATATGTTCCTGCTTGACCAACGTGAGCTTTTGCTGGTCTTTAATCAAAGCAAATATGACCACTAAATGCAAAATTCTCTGAAGAAAAAGAAATACAAGAAGCTTTTTTTATTTTCTGTATTTTGCCAAGGCATTTTAATCAGAAGCAATAAGAAAACAAACACAATTTTCTCATATCCAGGAGAGACATTTATTCTAATTGTTGAGAACAAATTTTGTTTGTAGAGTTATCTGTGCATCACAGCTAGTTTTGCCAGCAATTTTCTTGAAGAATAATAAATAAAACAAGCTGTGTAGAATGTCAAAGTAAATATTCTTATTTACCATTGTCTACTGTTCACTAAATAATTTTGGGAGGGAGGATTCACGTTTCCTAGAGTTTACAATACGAGTTTGTTTGGTCGTTCTTGGATCTTTCAGGAGATTAAGCTAAGGCTCAAGTTATACTTTCCTGTACCTCTGAGTCATTGCAATGACTTGCACTTTTCATTTGCTTCTCTTGACTAAAGTAAAACCCAATAATCTTATGTAAATGCACTTCAGACATTCCACAGGTGCTACATGGAAAACTGGCTTGTAAATTGAATTAAGACAGAGTTGGATGCTGCTGAAACATAAAAGCTAAGGCTGCATAACCGTGCTTCTGCTACTGGGATCATGACTTGGAAGACATTTACCAGTTCAGATGATCTTTTGTGTGGGGCTTGAAACAAGAGGGAGAAGTAGCCTGGGAATGGCTAACACAGCTGGGGCTGGCCTTGCATAGGCTGCAGCACCTCACCCAGCTCCACTGCCTGCTCCAAGGGCCAGACCCTAAGGAAGCAGCAGTGGTTGCTCTTGGTGCTAATGGCTGGGCTACAAATGTCTTAACCCTTTTCTTCTTGTCAGTGTGTCTGTGGTGAAGGGAGCAGAGGTCCTGGCTTTCTCCTTTCAATCTGTTGGCCAGGGTCCTCGATCTACCAGGGATATTTTCCATTAAGGGATTGCAAAACCCTTTTCAGCCTGTTTGTATTTAGCTTTCTGAGACAGGTAGAGTGGTGTTTTTGCCATGCTCTCAATGGTTGATTAATTGCTCTATTATCCTCCAGGGCAGGGAGAGCATGAGCAGACACAGTGTTATCACCCAACAAGAAAAGTGCATCATCCTGGTGTTTAGTGCTCTGCTCCAGGCACTTAAGTGAATCCGTAGAGAGCAAGACATGCATGCAAGCAGCCCACAGGTTTTTTTTTTTGTTGCCTGGTTTCAGTATTCTCCTAACTGCTGGAAGCCTTCCAAAGTTTCGTTGTTACATCCGCAGGGTGGGTTTATATTTGTTGCACTCAGTATTGAGTAAAAGGCTTTTTGAACCAAAAGCCTTTGGACCTTCACTGCATTTCCACATTGGAAATAGGATTTAAATACTGCATCTCCACCGCAAACTTAGGCTCTGCTTTAGAAATTGGACCAATGGACTATGTGTGTGGCTATGAAAGCAGATTTGCACCATGATTCAAGCTGGACATAAGCAGTAACTAAGCTGATTAGGAGATAACAGGTCTTTTCTTCCATTGTTGGGACAGACAATGTTTCATGAAAAATGACCACATTAAAGTTAACTTTGCAGCTGATAGCTGTATCCCTGCCTCTAGCAATATCATCTCATTTCAACCCTCAGTGACTGCAGCGAAAGATTCAGTGGGTCTGATTATGGACTAACTCAGATGTACTTATGCCAGCAGGCTCCCGTGGTGGTGTTATTGTTTGTTTATAACAGTGTCAGAACAAGAAAAGAGCTTCTGGGGACAAATCTAGATGTCTGGGTTATTCCTGTGGAATTCAGCTCCTTCCTTGCTCTCCCTTATCCTGACTCAAATGCAAATTGCCCCAGCAAGGGGCTAAACCAACTTCCCAGGTTGATACTCTTCTAAGAAGATCATAATGGATGTTGTATTACTTGCCCATCGTTCAAAACCCCCCACAATTAATAAAACCTGCTTCTCTCATTTCTTTGAGAGAGAATTGGTGTCAGTCTTAGAGAGGAGGTTTTGAGCTGTGAATCTCAAGCAGGCAGAGACATCTCTTGTAGCTGTGAAGAAGTCACTGGAGGAAAATGCAGATTTAAGAAACAACCTGTCCTTGCTGTGTCTGCATTGGTTAGATAAGGGCAGAGGAGCAGCAGCTTTGGGTGGTCCCTTGGTATGCCAGTTTAATGTGCATTAGACCTTGTTACCATGCACTAGAGAGACCTATCGCTAGGGATGTGGTCTCTAAAAGTGAGGTATAGTTGGAGGTCAGTTCTGTCTTTAGTGTCACCTTCTTTGCCCAAGGAGGGGAATTATTTTAATTGACTTTATATTTTCTCTAACAGCTAAACTGAGATTTCATTACTGTCTGAATCAAGAAGAACATTTTGCTTTGATAAAGTAAGTAAAAAAATCTCATTATTAGACAAGAAAAAGAGAGAGACTTTTTGTCCCTCAATATATTCTAAATAAAATTTCAAAGATGTGGTGATGTTTAGAAATTGATGAAAACTAGATGGGATTTAAATATTAAGAGGCAGGAATTTGCCTTCAGGTAAAGGACGTTATTTGCATAGTAACAAGAATGACTCATGTTGTTAGGTGAATGTCTAACCAGAATATAAAATTCCTGTGCATCAGTGGCCTTTTACCTTAGATGGCAATGGGAAATATGCTAAGCAGGGTACCCAGCTCTCCATCATGGCCCAATGCAGGAACTGATTGGAGAGAATTCATAAATAAGATGTAGTAAAATGAGATGCTGAACCAATTTTTATCACCAAACAGGTAAAACTCCCATTACTTTTCATAGAATTACTGAATTTCCTTTTTCTTTCTTTTTTAATCATGAAAACTATGCAAGAAGAGGGAATGTCTTCTTGTAACAACTACTTTAAAAGCTATTAACTTCACTGCAAATTCATTTCTATAGCTTAAATTATATGAAAGAATGTGCTGATTTATCTTCTTAACTACGTCTCCTATAGTTTTCAAAATAGAGTATCCAAAGGTAGAGAGGTAGTGAAATGCCTCTGTTCAGTTCCGCTAATACCAAAACAGAAGTTCAAACATAATGCTCTTTTTGTAAATCTCTGAGCCAGATTTCCTGCAGAGAATTTGTTTCAAATTCAGTTCCTCATCTTAATTTTTTATTATGGTTTAACAGTTCAGGCAGATTAACATCAACTCATTTTACTGAGGTTTCCCCTTAGGTGGGCAACTCATTCAGAATAGGAACCCAACCCCTTTAGCTAATAATCCTTTCGCTACACCAGTAGGTAAGGTCATCTCCTATTCTCTTACTTATGCTTTTCCAGAAATATTACAATTCTGTCACTTGCGAAAACATTTCCAAAGCCAGCTCAGTTCCTTAGTACTTTCCCCACATTTTTTTATTTTCCGTTTTTTCGTCTGTCTATAAATTACCTGCTCATTGGACCTTGAAAATATTCCATGCAACTACTGAACCTAGCCTGAAAATAAAAATATTACTTTCATAAGGAATACAAGGTCAAATAGATGACAACTTTTACTTTTAATTGCTTCCCTATGCAAAGCATCCAAGCGACCGTAGCACCTAAAACACAGACTCAGGAGTTACAGTGTCTGCTGGAGCCAGAGAGTGAAAATACCTGACACAGAAACTTCCCCAATTTACATTGCCAGAGCCCAGCACCGCTTGTCTGCAGCAATTCTCATTAGTTCTGGATGAACTCAAACAGGTACTTATATAAATCCACAAAACACTACTTGAGATTTAAATATGCAACCTGATAATGAGTTGACTTTAGGAAACTTGTGCAAGGGCAGCATTAGCCGCCGGTAAGCAGGGATGATGAACATCTGATAGTTCCCTGGAAGGCAGTGCTCTGCAGTTTCTGATCACGTAGTTTCCCACTGTGGCTGGGGATCCTGCATTTTTTACTTTTAATAAAAAGTTAGGTTTTCTTTCCTCATTTCGGTCAAAGTGAATAAGGATTTGCCCCACTTCTTACTGGAAAGCAATAGAGTTAAAGATGTCTAAATCAGTTTCTGTGTGGAAATCTTTAAGACCCTGTTGTTGGACAGATACAACAATACTTTTCTCAATGTCTTTTCACCTGCCATGGGATTATTTCTGCTTGAGGTAACATTGTATATTACAACAGTGTAACTGGCTGCTACCTGAAATAATTTTGGCTTGCAGATTAAAATAATTTTCTGGGAAGTTTACTGACTTGCATGTGTTTCTGCAAGTTTTATTTCAGCACAGAGACCTGCAAAGCTTCTGTTTTTTTCTAAGAGCTTCTAAATAGCAAACTAACCTTTTCTCTTTGTCTCATAAAGGAATATGACTGAATGTTTTAAATGTTTTTTTTTTTCAGAAGCTGTAGAATAAATCAACCCTGACTTACTTTTCAGGATTTCTTTGGTGGCTTGTCATGTTATTCAGTGAAGGCTTCTGCCTACATTATTCAAGTCAAATTTGGCATTACCTTAATTCACCGTTGTAAATTTGATTCAAAGATATCTTTGTTTTTTTATCCCTCTAACACATGCAAGTTTAGCTCCCCTAAAAAGAACAACCTTCACCTCGTTTGTTGGTACACTTTAATCTTTTAATAAGCAGTTAATTTAATCAGCTAATTTAATCAGCAGTTAATTTTGGTTTAATCTTGACTGTTATTTCCTCTGCTGTAATATCATAAGCAAGGTCCTTAACCTCTGCCTGCCTTGAGTTATCCACTTAAAAATGGTTATCCAAATAGCAACCTACTTATGTTGTTAAGGATCAATTAATTTATTAACTAATTATTTGAAAGCACTCTGAAAATATAAAGTGCTATAAATGTGATTTTTATCATTAACAATCCTACAAATCTGGTAATGCTAAAACATTCATTGGCAAAATCTATTGGGTACTGAAAGAATATTACATTAACTCAAAATGGGAAGGTGTGTTACCTGGGTACGTGTGAAGGTATTTACAGTATTGGGAGTGGAAACGTCCTGATTCTGGGCTTCCCTCATGTGGAAGGCCATTTTCCTTCAGGGAAAATGTCCTTTGCCCGTAGTGACATATTCTACTGTAAGACTGGTGAGAAGTGTGTCAGAAGTAGGGACTGATTTGCAGTAGATATAAATATATATTATTCAAAAATGTTAAAAGTTTCTTCCTGCCTTATGGCCTGTTTTAATCCTTACCTATTGCCTTTCAAAGCATTTTCCCCTCATCCTCTGCGAGTAGTCTGTTTGACAGCATGAAAGGATGAGCAGGAAATCAAATTTGTGTCTCAGTATTAATTGCTCCATTACATAGTCCTTTTTTGTGCATCTGTCTTCTTCAAAGTTCACTCCTGCTGAAAGTGCACGCTTCCTGCTATGTCGTGTTAAAGGGCTTTTAGCAAAGAATGATGCCATTTGGTGATGGGGAGGATGTTGTGCTTTGATCAGCAGCTTTTGTGCCTGCTGAACACTCTTGCTCTGATCTGAACGTGTTGTGCACCCCTCTGGATTCTTGATCTGTGTGGTTTGTTTGCTGTAGTTCTTGTCACGGTATTATGCAAAGCTTGTTAAAATGCTGACGCTTCCCCCTGCCCCCGGATTATTTTTCCTGTTATTTTTGTGACCTCTGGCTGAGGCATAGCCTCTGTATAGCTCATGTACTAATTTGCTGTTGTTTATATCAGAAATAGGATGCTCTAACTTGTTATGTAAAACTGTCTAGCTTATGAAAATATATACTCAGAAAATACCTTCTCTTTGTTTCGTTACTTTTCTGCCTTCTGTCCTTTTCATCACCTTGGTGTAGCTCCGACTGACCAAACCTAGAAACAGCTGTTTACTCCTGGAAGATTTTAACACTTACATCCACGTACCAAAATTCTTGATCCTGGTATCTGTGTAGCCTGTATGTATATCCACAGGGCCTCATTACAAAAACATTACAAAAAAATTACAAAAACTCACTACAAAACACCACTTCATTGCTTTCCTTCCAAAGAAGGTGATACCAGTCAAGGTATGTCACTGGGCAAGTGGGAGCAACTGGCTTTTTTTCTTACCTCATTGGAGGCGATTTAAACCCACTTTTATGGGACAAAACTGACTGCCACATGAATCACTGCATGCTATTTGAGGCCAGGCCCCAGACGTCTTTTCCAAGGTGCTAAATAATTTTTTTAACCCCACAGTATGAGTTACACTTTCATGATCATGAAGAGAACATAATATACCTTAGTTTTACCCTAAGAAAAAATTTAATGAGATAAGGGACAGCACGGACCTCATGTAATTTATCTGCAACAACATGTACGTAGCAATAGCCTGGAGATCTAGGTGGCATGAAAGCAGGTGTTTATGACTTACAGCATTTATTTGTAACAAAAGATGCATTTACATATAAAATGTATTGCCAGGATTGATCAAAACCCAGTACTGGTAGCAGTGATAAGGCACTTTATGATCAGTCATGTGGCATGGCTTGTCAATCAAAGCGGAATTGCTGCTCTATTCCCCCACGGCCTTTGCAGTCACAAGGTCAGGGGTGTGAGAGCACTCAACAGGAGGGTTGGCTCCTTTGCAGCATCAAAAGCTATGTGTTTGCTCTTATTTGCTAAATATAGAAGAAGTAGAATTTCTAATTTTCTAAGCATCTCAGTTCAAGAATAAAAGCCGAACTTTTATCTTCACTTTGTATGTCATGCATTTGCTGTCTTTTGCTGCAGCTGAGACACCCTGTGTTACAAACAATAGATGTTCTGCCTTTACTCTTAAATCATGCTGGTAGGGATAGTGACCCTGATTCTGCTCTCACATCAGCATCATTCAGAGTGAAGGGCGTGGCAGAAACATGCTTTCTTTAGAAAGTACCATCTGCTTTGTTAGTCTGAAACTTACTTATATATATTAGGATACTAAAAATCCCTCCTTTTGTGGGTTAAAATAAATCCTAACTGTGCGTGAACATAAACAGCTAACAGCAAGAATTGTTTTACCTTTGCAGTATAATCTCTTTAGCCATTTCTTAAGGCTAGGTAAACAATTTGGGGTGCAAATAACATGGACTAAAGTGATTTGAGGAAGGATAATTCATTGTGCTTATGGACAGCTGCTCTAATCGCTTAATCCTTACACACAGTAATAGGACTTGGCTGTAGAAATATTGTAAAATGCTTATTCCTACGTTAGTCTAAATCAGTAGCGTGAGAGCTGACTGCTCTGCAACAGCCACTGAAAAGCCACTGTTTGCTTTTCCAGCACTGTAACTGTGTAGAGAGGGACTACAGATATGTAAAAACATATCCCATGTAACAAAAAAGAAAAGGAAACCAACCCCACTGGCTTAAATGATATTTCTTTTGAAATGGGAACAAGAGAACACAGTCACAAAACCATAGAATCATTGAGGTTGGAAGAGACCTTCAAGATCATTCAGTCCAACCCCTACCTACATCACCACTAAACCCAGCTCCACATCCAGACACTTCCTGAACACCTTCAGGGACAGCGACTCCACCACCTCCCTGGGCAACCTATTCCAATACCCAATCACCCTGACAGTGAAAAAAAATTTTCCTAATGTCCAATCTGAATCTCCCCTGCTGCAATTTAAAGCTGTTTCCTCTCGTCCTTTCACTATGGGCACGACAGAAGACACTGACCCCTGCCTCACCACAACCTCCTTTTAGGAAGTTGTAGAGAGTGATGAGGTCCCCCCCTGAGCCTCCTCTTCTCCAGACTGAACAACCCCAGCTCCCTCAGACATTCCCCATAAGACATATTATCTAGTCCCTTCACCAGCTTTGTTGCCCTTTTCTGGACACACTCCAGCACAATTCTCTTCCTTTTGCTTCTGTCATTGCAGTAGCACTCTGGTATTAGTTTCATATTGCTGTTCAGACATATAAGCATCCTTTCCTATAGAACCTCTCAAATTATTCCACAGTTCCATGGAAAAAATTTTCTCATGCAAAGAGATATTCCCAAATCCCCTAGCCAAGGAGCCAGGTGGATTAAAAAAAAAATGAACATAGTTAATTCCTCTGCTTTAAGGCTGCTGGATATTTATCCTGTTACTACTTCTTTTTTTCCTTTCCCTTACCCCTTTTGCCATATGAAAAGCTCAGTATGACCCAGGCAAGTTGGCAGCTTCCAGGTTGCCTGTATGCCACCGCTGCCTAAACCTCCGAGCCTCGAAATGATTTCCCCGACATTATCAAGATTATATTTTTTCTCTCAGAGCAGAATCTGGCCCTTTTCAATCTCATCTGTTAATGCTGACACTTTCTTCTACCTCAGTGCCTGTAATAACATTAATTGGGGCTGAACACGTACAGGTCAGTAGGGTACAGCATAGGTGGCACTCTGTGGCTACAGAGGGACGTGGAAGGCTGGTGGAGATGTAACGTGCTCATTATTTAAGGCTCAATAATATTTGCAGTAGTTCTGTCTTGGTTGCCAGTTTTTAGATTTGTGTGTTGAAACATCTTGAACAAAATGTTAGTGAGAGCATTTCTGCAGTGTCCTGCTGACTGAATTCAAGGTGCTGCCGCGTTTGCCATCTGCCTGCGAGCTCACAGTGGTAATTATAGCGAGTCTCGCAAGTGCTGGAACAAGAGGTATGTCAATGCATTTCCCTTCCTTTTGAAGGTAATTTTCATTTTCTCTACTCATTTGAAACTGCATATGATTATCAGCTGCAGGTGTGAGAGCCACATAGAAGACAGATGACAGACATGTGTACACACCCACAGAGCAAGATATCAACCCTAGAGTGTCCAGAAGAGCTTAAGTACTAATCTTGGCACTTTTAAATTAAATGCAGTGCTGGAGAAAATTGCCTCATTATTACTGCTCCTATCCTTGTGTGTAGAATCTTAATGTCTCTCTTATTGGTATGACAATATAAAAAAAAAACCACTTGATTTTGCTGAACATCACTAGAATAAGATACGCTGGAAGGATAACATATATTATAAAAGCTGCTGAAAGTGAAATTCACTCACAGTTTGCTGAAACTTGAAGAGGTTTCTAGTTTTGGTTGAGTTGCTGCTGCTACTGGTAGGTTGTTTCAAAACCCTGCAGGGTTAAAAAGGACTGTGAATAGCAGAGAGTGGTAGCTGAAGTAGATAGTGTTAACAGCCTTCCTCGAGCTGCTGCAGGCGTTTCATTTAGTTGCCATTCAGAGCACTTGATTGTATTCTGCATAATCTGTGGAGGAAAGAGGCGAGTCTGGAGGCTGATCCAGAAGATTTAAGTTAGGTGTGTGCATTCCCTGTGTGGTTGCTGTGAGATGTGATGTACAGTGCAATCTATAAGATCCTTGACCATAAGCCTGGTGCTAACAATTTGTCCTTCCATGGGGTGGAAGGGAGAGCAATGGCTTAGGGGCACAGCCACGCTGAGGATAAGCAGGGTGAAAAGGTAAAATTGGCCCTATGTGACGAACAGTTTCATTTGGTGTGTGAATGCTGCTGAAGAACTGGCCTCCTGGAACTGACTTCTGTTTTGAAATTGATTAAAGACCTGGTGCAATCGAATATTGGCCACCTTGGAGGAGGAGGAGGTTTGGATGTGGCGTGGCATGTGGGAGCTGAATCCAGGTGGTTGCTCAAGGCCTTCAGGAGTTTGCTCGTTATCACACAGGGGAGTACAGGGAGCCACCTGTCAGGGCCATGGCTGGGATTCATTTTGAAGCTATGGAAGAGTGAGCAGATAGAAGGAAAATTGGGGTAAGAGAGAGAAATGAGTGGAAATTTTCTCTCCATGGATTTCCTAGTGGGGCTTGCTTGGAGTGACCCATTGGAGAGGACAGCATTCATTTGAAGAAGAGTCTCGTGCCTGGCCAGGAGGTGGGAAGGAATTACTGTGAGAGACTCCCTTGGGTCACTGCTGTCCCTTGTTTCTCCTTAAAAGAAAAGGGAAACCTTGTTCAAGCTGCACTTCTTCCTAAATGTGACTGCTTGAACTGCTTTTCAGCCTGTTTGCCGTCATGAGATTGGAAAGGTCTGTGCAGGGAAAGAACAACTTCAGTTGATGGACTCAGTGAGGAAGACTTACAGACCATCCAGGCCATGGGTAGATTTTAAGGGATATAGAGAAGGTTCCTTTAGGAGATTGTAAGCACCAGGTCTCTCTAAACCTCCTTAAACAGGACATTTTCACATGCTTTAAAGTACAGTCTCTGCATTTGCACTCAGCAATTTAATATGTCAAAGGAAAGAACAGACTTTAGCTTTTGTGATTTTATGCCTTAACTAAAAGTGAAGTGTTGTGGTCATCTTTCCTGTTCAAGATTTAAGCCAATTCAGGGGCAGTGGAATATCTTGTACTTTCAGACAAGAACTTCTATAAGCATCTGGACCGATGAAGTCTCGTTTCCCATGGATTTGTGTTTCATGGCAGCTTATGAAGTCCAAAAGATATCTTTCCCATGACTGAGGTGTATGCCATCTTCTTGCCTCGTGTTATTTCATGCTTCAGCCAATGGACTCTTTAGTGGCAAATACAGGCTGAGCTCATCCAGCAGCCTTCTTCTAATGAGTGCAACTACTTGGACACCCAACTGACTTGCACAAACTGGAGGACTTATTCCAAGCACTACACCATTCTGTTAGAGGTAGCTGAAATTAGCCAATGGATTCCAAAATTGTTGAGGAACATATATAGAGTGTGATCACATAAGTCACGTTTCCATAGGAACTAGCTAAAAATACCTCTGTATGAATACTCAGCGTCTATCGTGATGAACTATTATGTAAGTAATTTTTTTTTTCTCAGTAAGAACACCACAGCTGCTTGTTAATAGTTTGTGGTAGAATTTACAGACAAGTTTACAAGTCATCATATGTGCAAACGGCTGTGCTTATAATATCGTTTGCCTCCTCTCCTGCTGACTAAAATGGGAAATTAACAGAGCATCCTTTGTCGAGACCTAAAAACATCCAGAAGATTAAAAATAGCCTGAGGCTTAAAAACCTCTTCACCTGGTAACAGTTTCGTACTGACATTCATAGACGTAAGTGTTGTAGCTCTGTAACAATAAATGCTGTACATGAGAGGCAGAGAGGAAGGCTTGGAGGCCTGCACATTACAGACAGTGTGCCATATTGCACCGTGGTAACTTGTGAATATTTGCAAGTAACGAGTTGCTGCAGACCAGGAAGTTGTCACCAAATAAATTATTCAAATTATGAACGCATTTTTACCTTGGGATAAACATTCTTAGGATAGCAGGTTCTTGTGTGGCAGTGCTTTAGGTTGTATGAGATGAGATGAAGAAGGTGTTTTACCATGGAGTGACATATATTATAACATCATGCACCCTCCATGACTAAGATGAATTTCTGTGCTTGTAATTGCTTTTGTCTATGTTTCCAGAAGCAAGTTAGAAATTATCTATTGTGCCAACTAAAGGATGGGACTGGATGATGCATTCTTAGTGAACAAATCTCTGAAAACATCTGGTTTGAAAAATTGTGTAAAAATATCCAGTATTGCACTTCTCCAAATCATTCTCTATACTGTTATAATATTTTTGTCTCAACCTACCAGAATTTATTTTCTAAATATCTGGAAACATTTTATTTCTGTCCTGATTTTTTTATTTTAAGTTTCTTTCAAAAACACATTCGGGTTCAAATTGTAAAGCTTAGTGTCAGGAGTTATTATTTTTTTTTAATTAAAATTCTAACTATAAGACAATAGTAGACTGCATTTGTAGTAGTAAAATTTACAAAATGTACTTAATATCATACTATGCATATTGTTCCAAAGAGGAAAGAGGAAAGAGTCTATACGTCTTCTGAGCCTCATAAAATAGCATGCCACTGGACAAATTTTGAGTTGTGAATATTAGCAAATGATGAATAACTTGCAGTTGTAGAGTTAATCATCAAAGATATGATTTAAATTAAAAATGAATTCAAGAATTCAACATGCTGTCTGTGGACAATTCATTGATAGAAAAGAAAAAGGATGAAATTAATCAAATAAATAATTAATTGTAAATCATGTGGTTCTAATTATAACAAGGTGTTAAAAATGGATCAGCTTCTGAAAGCTGAGTTCTACTATGTGTAGGTAGCACCACAAAAGCAGATGTCGAAGTATAATCCCTGTTCTAATTGCTTTTGGTTCAGGACAATAGATAGGTGCAGCAGTGGAAACAAAGACATTGACTTACCCCATTTATTAAAAGCTGGTTTGTTTGTTTGCTTGCATGATAAAGCACCCTAAGCTAGTGGTTCTGCAGTGTGAGAAAGACCAGCCTGCCCTTCCCAAATCTTCAAAGCAGAAGTCTGCACTAAATTGGGCTTTTCTGACCTTGTCTCTCACTGACTGCCAGCTCAGAGTTCTGCCCCTCTCTTTTCCAAGAGGCTGGTTATCAAAAAGGTGTAGAGCAGACCATTCCCAGCTCTTTCTCCTCCTGCAGAAAGCAGCACTTATGTATGCTCCTGCCTGACATTCGCCAGCTCTGGGTTGGAGCAGACAAGCAAGAGGACTCTGAGCTGGCAGATGTGGGGACCTTGTCGGGAGCATTGCTCAGCAGCCTATGTGGTGCTGAATTTTAGGTGGAGGGTGAGGAAGAGACAGTACAGAAAGTAATGAGAAGTGTACAATCACATTTGTTCTGAGGCTTCCAGAGCAGTGAATCACCAGGCACTTCAGCTTCCTGAACTCTTTGACAGCTGAAAGCTGGATTCATTAAGACACTGGTCCCACGCCCTTGTCCCATTGAGCCACCAGCACTCACCACTGCAAAGCCTGTACCAGTGAAGAGGCAGGATCCAGCATTTATTATTTTTTTCTTTTTTTTTTTTAGCTTTCACCTACCTTCCCCCATACCAGCAGAATGAGGAGGACTTCTTAAGTTCTTTTTTGTGCCTACAAAGCAAGTCAGAGTTGGCTCATTCTCATTTGCTCATTTGCAAGGACTGTATTACCCAGACAAGGACACTCATAGAGCTGTGCTCTGCACTTACAGAGGTCCTAGTTTAGTTGCTATTATGACAGGGGCTAGCAGTAGTTGTAGTGAGAAGATGAGGACATTTATAATGAAATATCTGTATAGATTTTGTGCAAAATGTCTTTTATTGCCTCAACCACTTTCAGGACAGTGCCGGAACAAAGGCAAGCTAGAAATCCTGAGTGCAAAAATAGCTGGTGAATGAACTGGAGTGTCCACTTAACTACAAATGGTGCTATTCCCAGAGAGGTAAAAAGTCCCTGCCCTGTCAAAATTGCTGTGATGACTGGAAGTTTGAGATGCTCCATGGTGGTGGGTTCACTATTTTTAAATATCTACACTGTCTCTTGTATTTGTCACATCATTGGATCAGGCAACAATCAGCAGTCTGACTCTGTCACCATGTTGTGAACATGTCCAGTCCTTTAGCCATCAGAAATTGCTGAAGATACTAGTTCTCTCTGCAGTCAAATAATAAAGCAGAATGTAACTTGTGTACAGTAGCTGTAAGATGATTGAAAAGTGAGGTGGAAGAGCAGGAAGAAAATGAGTATAAAGAGATTAAAGTTGCCTTTATGTCAGCTGTGCCATATCACATTAGGAAAAATAATCAGAATACTACAATCTCACAAATGTATTTACATCAACATTTTATCCTTTGAAAATTTATTAGTCGCAGCTTTTGCACCATCCTAGCAAAATTTGCAGTGGTGAAAAATTGCTTACCATTAGTATACAATAAGGCTTCCGTTTCTTCCCCTTAGATTTCAGATGCCCAAATACTACATAATAGTCCCCAATATGCTGGTGACTCTGGAATTTTTCTAATGTTAGCAATTTTGAATGTACTCAAAATGTTTTTGCCTTAGTGATATGAAAGCAATCAGCACTGCAGAACAGGAAAACAAGAAGGAAAAGACCAATATCATGTATTAGTCAGCTTCACAACATCACAAAATTCAGATTGCCACATGCTGAATACAAATGTGGTAGAAATGTTCAGAAACTTCAATCAAATAGCTTTGAATGTCAAAAGAAATTACTTTGGGAATCTTCTAAGCCCTCTTCTTAAAGCACACTAGAACATAAATCCCCTACTTTCATCTGATTAGTCCAAAAGGCTATAGGATATATTATTACATCTAGAAAACATGACCGGAGTCTTAGTCATTAGCATCATGGAACATACAGATTCCCTTAGGTCTTTATTTTTTCTTGCTCTGTATTTTCTGAATGGAACATAACCAGTGAACTGTTAAAATAAAAATATACCTTAAATTCACTGACACTTAGTTATAAATAATTTATTTTTAAAGTAAATGCCTTGGGAGGTTTGCATCTGATTAATTTGAGTGTGACAGCAAAATAAAAAAAAAATATTTTTAGTGGATATTAAGAACTGTAGATAAAGTTATTTTTTTTCTCATAGGTGATAAAAATCTTTGGTTGACAAACTCCCCTGCAGTAGTGATGATCAACTTTGGCAACAGAGCTTTGATGTAATTAAACCACAGAAGTGTGCACTCAGTCTGCCCTTAATGAATTGTTGCAGCTCTACACATATTTTGCATTTTTAACCTGGGAAAATTATGACAGAAGGTGAAGACAATCGTGCAAAGACATTGCTATAAATAGTAGTAACAATCCCAGAAAATGCCTCAGTTTAAGAAAGGATTTATGCCTGTGCCTTAGTTCTGTTAAATTTAATAAGATGTAAGCATGAGCTTAAAATTAAGCATGCAGTTAAGTGCCCTTCTGTCTCAGGAACCCCTGGGTCTGCAAGAAATTCCTGCTTCCCTCTCGTGGCCTCTTTTTGAAAGAGCTTGAGCGAAGCATTGAAATGGCTGTATTGGTCCATGTGGCACAGTATCTTACACTGGACAGACATGCAGGATATGTCAAGTACAGAAGCACAGGGCAAGTGTTTAGACTTCCTTGCTGGTAAGCTCTTCCAGCCTTCAGCGGTTTGAGGTCCTCAGCCTGGTGTGCTGCCTTTTTGTTTGACGGATTTATTTATTTATTTTCCTTTCCATGAACTTCTACATTGGAGCTATGCATTCTGTTTTGAAGGTACATTCTGAAAACTTTGTTTGCTGCCTGCTAGTTCTTGTGCTAGAAAAGAAAATGAGCAATTGTTTCCTGTTCCCTCTATGCCCTTTGTGATTTTGCCAGCCCCTCTTATTCTCTATCTACATTATCTCTTTTCAGATTGAGGAATTGCAGTGCATTAGTTGTACTTTGTTTAGAAGCTGTGTCAAACCTTTGATCATCTTTATGCTGTTTCTGTATGTCTCTTCTAGTTCAATTTATATTCTTTCTGAGATAAGGGGAGCTGAACTGAACGCAGTAATCTAGATGCAGACATAATGATGGTTTTCTGTTTTGTTTTCTATTTCTTTCTTAATAATTCCTAACATTCTAGTTGCTTTTTTGACAACTACTGAGCACTAAGCTGGCATGTTCACAGTGCTATCTATTATAACTCTAACATCTTTGTCCAGAGTGGTAATAGCTAGTTCAGAGCCCATCATTAAGATCTTTAAAGTTAGCAATCTTTTTTTTTCTGTCAAGTACATTACTTTTCATTGTTGCTTTCACACCTGATTCAGGACGTGGTATTGATCCCTTTACTGCAGACTGTTATTTGAGAGCTGTTTTTTGTGTTTGGCACACACATCAGACCAGAGTTTGAACAGAGTCAAATGCTTCTTGGCTTTGAGGACTTCAGTGGAACCATGGCCCTTCGCCTTGACAGAGGAACCATCTGTCCCTTTAACTTCTTGGGCTAAGTCAACAGATTGCATGACGTGCCACAAGAGATAACTGAATAAAAAAATGGAAAAAATGGTCTGTATGATAGACAAAAGGGGCAGATATTTTTGGTTTATCTCAGATTCCCTTATGTTTCTCACTAGGTAAGAGGTGGTGTCTCTTCTGGTTACAAAACCCATAGTGTATTGTCGCTGACTGCTGCTTTTGCACCTATGTGGTATACAGCTGTGTACCAGCTGATGCTGTGGAAGAAAGTGGCTTGAACATTAGTTTCAGGGTCAAATCTTGCACTTGTTGGTCATACAAGGGTAAATGAATGCACCTTCTTGAACAAATCTCCAGGACAAGCATTTTCTTGACATTTAGGTCTCTCTTTAAGATCTATCTCTGTGAGGTTGCCTTAAAGAAGTCTGATGTGGTTATAGTAGGGCTGTAATTTCTGTACCGTTCTGCACATGGATTCTGTGTTGAAGAACCTTATCTTTGGCTTAACCAATTTAACTTACATCTGTATGTGTCTTGAGGCTGTGACTATAATAATAATAAGTCATAGTTCCTATGGACTATTTAAAATTTTGTCAATGACAGGCTCTTTCCACAAGTATTTTTTTGCTGAAAAATAGTCTTTATCTGTAAGAGTGATATCTTTAAGAGTCATATCTTTATCTTTAAGAGTGATATCTTGAAGAGTGAGACATTATGTAGTCTCAGCAAAGGATACTATTATTACTCCAAGCTGCCATACAAATGCAATAATTTATAGAATGCTCTTTTTATGTTTACAAATAACGGCATGAAGATGAACAGGAAGAATAATAGCACTTAGAGATGGGCGTGGATCTATCTGAAGATGCTACTGATTCTTTTGTTTCAGTTTATTTGTAGTCAGAAGTTAAGTTCTGTATGTGGAAAAAGAGAAAGGTGACATCAGCACTTTTCCCTCCAGCCAAGACTGATGTGTATGTTGCAATTAGGGCAACAGATTATGCCTCCCATTTTAGAAAAATTTCTGCTTAAAGTTGCAAGTGCATATACGCCTCTACAATATCTGATATCTGCTCCAACATGCAGATATTTGTTTTGACACTGTGACAGTTGCAGAAAATTATTTTTTTTTAATTTTGAAATATGTCAGTGTGATAATTAGACCTTAATTCCTATTTGCCAGTGACATAGATTTGGAAGTCAACTATTTTCTGATTTATTTGCAGGCCATTTTCTCTAGTTCACACTAGTTGCTTCTGAAACCTGTGGCATTTCTATAAGATGTAAACTTTATTCAATAACCTGTTCAGCCTCTCTCTCCCTGCTCTCCCTCCCTCAGTATCTTGAAGCCAGTCAAAGCCGGGACTTCATTGTGTCCTACTGTTTGTTTACTGATTAGTGAAAGATATATTGTCTTGAGAAGTCTTACAGTCCAAAAGACAAGATGACCTTTGTCTTAGTGGCTGAATCTCTATAAACATGCCATAAAGCCCTTGAGTGCCTGCTCCTTTCTGAGAGTGCTAGAGGTGTTTCCATGCCATGCAGCTTATCTCACGTTAAGTCCATCCAAGGCCAAATGATTTTCCAGTGCTCACAACAATTCTTGCCCCGAAGGACATGCACAATGCCATGCAAAGCCACAAAATAGGAGAGGATTTTTCACAGCTATGGGACTCCATCAGCTACCCCCAACTATATTGTGACCTAAGATGCAGCCTTTCTTATAGTTGTTGTTCTTTGTATAAGGTTGTCTGTTTTATGTTGTGCTTCTTGTGCTGTTATTGAGTTGTAACCTGACGATATTTGCTATAAATTGCTATAAATAATTTCTTCTTTTTTTTTT